>BQNB010042234.1:0-24766 GCA_026074375.1 Tanacetum coccineum | reverse complement strand
GACTGTACTGGTTAAGTAAGCGTAAATGCTATAAATAGATCTATTGGGACTAATTATCCCTATCCGGGTGAGTAGCGCTCAATACCCACGGGGATCCCGATAAACGGGTATATACCATGTCAAATCTCATTGGGTGTCTTGGTCAAACACCGGTAGGGCACAATACAATTGGCATATTATATGCTACAGAAATTAGCTTCGGTGTCATGAGCTTAGCGCAACAGTAGATACATTTTATGTGATACTGTATCTGTTATAGTAGTCACATGCATTTTGGAAATCTTTTGGTCCACCCTACTTTGTTGAACATTACTGATTAGTAAACACTTTTCATTATACTGTGGTGAAGCAGTAGACACTATACTTTTTCGGTTCTACATTTACACTTACATTTTTGCAACTATTTAAAGATTAAAATAGTCATACATACTTTATAAATCTTTTGATTTCAACATTCACATATACAAAAATCTATGAACTCACCAACTTTATGTTGACACATTTAAGCATGTTTTTCTCAGGTGAATTAGATTGTAACACCCCCGAAAATGTGTCGCAGCGGAAATATGTCCGGGAGCGTTACTTCATAATACAACAGCACAAGATACAAGAGAACGACCTCTAAATGTGTCGTTTGAAAAGTAATCTCGTTGATTTTCTTGAAATTGATATAACATTTGTCCCATAATTGCATCACAATGAAAAGCTTGAAAACAGTACAACGAGGTTTGATCATTTGAATGTAGTAGACTCCAATGCATATCAAGTAGGCCAAACATCTAATTCACCTGAGAAAAACATGCTTAAAAGTGTCAACATAAAGTTGGTGAGTTCATAGAGTTTTGTAAGTATAAATGTAAATGTTGAAATCCAAAGATTTATAAAGTATGCATGACCATTTCAATCCTTATAATATTTGCCAAAAATGTAAGAGTAAATGTAGAACCGACAGAGTATAGTGTCTATTACTCCACCACAGTATAATGAAAATGGTTCAGTAATTAGTAATGTTCAATAAGATAGAGTGGACAGTGATTTCGTTGATTTTCCAAAATGTATGGGTCTACTATAACAGATACAGCACCACATAAATAGTATCTACTGTTGCGCTAAGCTCATGACACTGAAGCTCGACATCTATGTATGCAATTTAATGCAAATAAAGGCCCGTGTAGATGTTCAAACCCGCAACATCCAAATTGTTCCGACATGTATGCATTCGTGTTTCAGTACGGTCGAAACTAGTGAGAGCTACTCACCCGAACAGGGATGTCAATCCCAAATAGATCTATTTATACACTCGCGCTTCCTCAACCGGTCCTCCGGTCAAGAATTTAACAGTTCATGATAATGGGCAATGGTGGGTTTAGTTACTTAGGCACATGTAAACAGGAGATGATAACCGAAAACACTTGTGTCCAATAAAAATTAACCATTGTATTCGTAAATAGCTTTGAGTACTTAAATCCATAAGTAGAAAAGAGTGTGATATAAATCAAGTAATTGAGTTTGTAATGAGTATGTAAACAATTTCGTAAACGTGTATGCAAATGAGTATGTGACAAAGTATGAAACCAAGTTTGTAATCAACCATGTAATTGTGTTTGTAATGAATTGCAAAATCAAGTATGTAAACCAAGTGTGTAGAATAGTATGTAAAAGATATTGTAAACGAACATGTAAATAAGTTGTATTGAGCATGTATTCTCCCCCGAGATTTGTAAAGTAAATGTAAAACAAGTGAAAGAGGGGCTATAAACTCACATCGATGATGAAGAACGATTGGCGGGAATGTACACATTGAGTACAAGACGAAACGGAAACTGAAACGGCTCGACCAAGAAGTTGCGGTTTATCTTAACGGCTATGACCCACTAGCCTAGGATGATGTACTTGGTTTTCCGATGAATGAGTACATGATCTGAGTAACATCAACGCGACACATTGATAAAAGTCTAGATTTTCATGTTGTAATAGTTTGTTGGTTGGTTAAAATATATAAATCAAAAAGTAAACGCAGAGTGTGTAATATATCCGCTATATATTTCATAATGAAAATGGTCAAAGTATATAATTCATACCGTGATTATATGACACGATTACAAAACATTGGAAATGTCTTGAGCGTATATATCACACGACCATGTTTATATCTAATGGTGACAAATTAAAATAAAAATGGGCTAATTATATAATACTTTCCAAGTATTATATAAGAAAGATGATAAAAAATAAATGAAACTAAGTAATTCGACACGCGCCCGGATATCCCCAAATGATTTAGTAGAAAGTTCCTTTATGAAAATTATACTGCAGTTGTAAAGTTGTGGATAGATTGATAAAATCTATTAAAATTATAGTACGTTGATTATCGGGGTCTCATGATTTTTTTTTTTCTTATGACATTTCAGATATAATTATAGTAGTTTTGTAAAATTTACTAAGCGTAGCATTTATTGAAATATACTCGGCCATGGACCTATATTCGTTTAGGTACCGTTGTCCTATTAACAAAGTTAATTATTTTCCTCCATTGGAATCTATCCGTGCTGCTAACCCAACACAACCTCTGTATGGTTATTCTAATCGCAAAATTGAAGATAACTCTAAATAATAGGATTTATTTTTAATAACCATTTCCACACATTTAGATCGGTTTTAATATTTATATAATCTTTGTTATATTTATTAGTCGATTTTTTAAATAATACCAAAAGGGGCTCTACTAACCAAATGCACACCTTAAGGTTGTTTCTGCACAAAACCTAACGCACAACTAAGTGTTTCTAACAAGCCTAAACGCACCTATGGCTTGTTTTATCAAAACCAAACACGCCCGAAAGCTAATTTTCAGCAAAACAAACACCCCTATGCTGTTACCCCACGAAAACAAACGCACCCTTGTTTGTGACCATTCAAACGAACACACCCCTGGTGCTAAACCCAAAACCAAACGCACCCTTGGTGCTGATTTCCATAACCAAATGCACCCCTTGGGTGTTATAAACTCCAAACGCACCCTAATCTGTGGGAACCATATAAACAAACACACCCTTGATACTACTATGAAACCCAACGCACCCCTTTACGGCTGCTGCTGAACCACCGAGACAAACACCCTTCGTGGTGTGTTTATCGAAACCAATACGCATCCTAATGGTGTTTCACAGCCAACCCTCACCCTTGTCGTATCGAAACAATATCCCAGAATAAAGTTTAACAAATGGGAGGAGCTCGTGGGAGAGCTTATGCGATAAATGGCAGAATATGGTACTCGGTCGTTAGTTCATGGATAAATCAACTCCATTAGTTCAAGTGTGCACAAGTCGGTTAGTTCCACAAACAGTTCATGATCGTAAAGATTTGTAATGGCAAAAGTAATAACTTAAGAATGAGATAAGGTAGTTCAAAGTGAGGCCTTAAGATTCTGCTGAGTGGTAAGGCACGATTGTGTTTCTAGACCCTTCTAACGGATTCAAGTGATTATCGGGTTCCAGTTCATACTCGTGTCATATTGGATACCATTAAGCCCACTCATTTATAATTCATTATTTGCATAACGAAGCATCCCAATTTATGTAAATAATGAATTGATAAACTTATGGTTCGGTGATTTACAATTTATTTATTTAAATGAAGAGGCGTCCCAATCCTTTCAAATAAAGAGATTATAAATCATCCTACTTAATAATTTCTGATGCAATACGCGTACCCACAAAGCTTTCAAGGATGACGATGCACGTGTTCTAATGAGTATGGGACGAGTGTTTAAAACTCGTCTTCGGAGACGGGGAATAAACAATCAGGGGAAATCGACAAGGAGTTCAAAATAGTTGACGAGTATACGGTTAAAGTAAATAAGATAAAGGTCTTATGAACGAGTTAACATAGCAATTATCGTATCAATCCTCATATTACAAGTCCCGCCCATACAAGACTTGTGATACCTAGATTCACACATAATTCCATGTAAACAAAACTATGATGGGTTTCGTCTAAAACGATATTGTATAAAGCTATGAATAAAACAATACTCTTAGAGACCATTGTTTAACTTACAATGTTTGAGAACGAAGTGAGACCATTGTGCAACTCACAATGTCTAAGAAGTAAAATGAGACCATTGTATAACTCACAATGTCTTAAGAAATGTTCTAGTATTTATATAATTAACTCTTATATAAATAAATGTACAATATACGCAAAAGGAAATGTAGGCATATATATTATATATGTATGTCATGTAAGCACGTAATGTAACAAGTAATGTAAACAAGTAGTGTGTATGCACTTTGAAAATGTTTGATGTGATGCAATGTTTGTAAAAACGGTTATAGTCTAGGGTAAAATATGCAACCTAGTTCTCTATAACCAGTGCTCTGATACCAATCTGTAACACCCCTAAAAATGTGTCGCAGCGGAAATATGTTCGAGAGTGTTACTTCATAATACAACCATTAAAATTCCAAAAATTCTCGGATGTTACAGTACCTACCCCTTAAAGAAATCTCGTCCCGAGATTTAATTTGTGTTAAACCGTTTGTGTGGACCAAGAAAAGATTTATGAATTTTATTTAACCAGTTCTAAACAAGACGCTGATACTTTATTCAGCAAAATTTTAAATGTTTCGACACTTCTCAATGTACTAAAAAAAAAAAAATTTTGGGCTACGTTTGACTAGGATATTTAATCCCTCAAAATGAGTATCTCAAAAATATATCATTAAAGATCTTATGACTGATATAACCGCGTTATATAAAAAAAATCTCTTAATAGTGAAAACATCGAAGGAGAAAGTGTAGTCACGTGAGTATGTTTGTATAAGTTTCTAAATGTCCAGGGGTAGAGTCTCGTTCCTGATATCCGAAATGTTCGATGATTCACATCAACGTGGCTTATGGATGTAAGTACCCAACTTACTTGGCAGTACTAGGATGTATCACAACCTAAGTCTTCCTACTAGTGGCCCGAAATGAATAGTTCGACTATCTGTTTCGTCGATAGGTGTTTATCTCGTTTAAGGGGAGTTGCATTACCTATTGGATAAAGTTGTATCAGTCGGGACCGCTCCAGGACCCAACAGCAGCGACCATAACGTCAATACCTATAATAACTGGTTACGGGATATTGCACTCAGTCTGTTAGCTCCATAGACAATTCGTGATTGCAAGGACTTGCAATGGCAAAAGTAATAACTTAAGAATGTGATAAGGTAGCTCCAAGTGAGGCCTTAAGATTCTGCTGAGTGGCAAGACACGATTGTGTCTAGGCCCTCTTTAACAGATTTGGGATTTCGAGTTCGCGTTCATACTCGTGTAAATATCGGATACCATTAAGCCATTCATTTATAATGTTTTATTTGCATAAAGAAGCGGTCCAAATTTATGTAAATATGAAATTGATTAAACTTTTGGTTCGGTGGATTTACAAATTATTTATTTAAATGAAGAGGCGTCCCAATCCTTTTAAATAAACAGATTATAAATCATCCTACTTAATAATTTCTGATGCAACACGCGTACACACAAAGTTTTCAAAGTGGTGAATGACATAACGATGTCGATGCTCTAAAGAGTATGGAACGAGTATTTAAAATTCGTCTTCGGAGACGGGGAGTAAAACAATCAGGGAAGATCGACATAGAGTTTAAGACAGTTAATGAGTACTCGGTTAGAGTAAATAAGGTAAAGATCTCTATGAACGAATCAGTATAGCGATTATCATATCAATCTTCCTATTACAAGTCCCGCCCATACAAGACTTGCAATACTTAGATTCATACATAATCCTATGTAAACAGAACTGTGATGGGCTTTGTTAACATAGCAATTATCATATTAATCCTTATATTACAAGTCCCGCCCATATAAGATTTGTAATACTTAGATTCATACATAATTCCATGTAAACAAAAAAAATTATAACAGTCTCTGTGTAATACAATATAGTATAATGCTATGAAGAAAAAAAATAATATCCTTAGAGACCATTGTTTAACTTACAATGTCTGAGAACGAAATGAGACCATTGTGCAACTCACAATGTCTAAGAAGTAAGATGAGACCATTGTATAACTCACAATGTCTGAGGTATAATTGAGACCATTGTGCAACTCATAATATCTTAAGAAATGTTCTAGTATTTATATAAATAACTCTTATGTGAATAAACGTGCGATATACGCAAAAGATGTAAGCATATATATTACATATATGTATGTCACATAAGCACTTAATGCAACACGTAATGTAAGCACATAAGCAAGTAACGTGTATGCACTTTGAAAATGTTTGATGTGATGCAATGTTTGTGAAAACGGTTATAGTCTAGGGTAAAATATGCAACCTAGTTCTCTATAACCTTGGCTCTGATACCAATCTGTAACACCCCCAAAAATGGGTCGCAGCGGAAATATGTCAGGAGCGTTTACTTATAATACAACATGCACAAGATACAATGAAACGACCTCAAATGTGTCGTTTGAAAAAGTTAATCTCGTTGATTTTCTTGAAATTGATATAATATTTGTCTCATTAATTGCATTCACTAATGAAAAGCTTGAAAATTAATCCAATGAGATTTTTATGTGATCTTTGTATGTAAGTAAAAATCTATAAATGAAATCTTGTCAATTTTAGATTCCATTGCACATCATGTAAGTCAAGCATCAAATTCACCTGAGAAAAAATGTCTCAAAAGTGTCAACATTAAAGTTTGTGAGTTCATAGAGTTTTGCTAAGTATAAATGTAAATGTTGGAATCCAAAGATTTTATAAAGTATATTTGATTATTTCAATCCTATATTAATAATCGCCAAAGTGTAGAGTAAATATAAACCAAAAGAGTTTAGTGTTTATTGCTTCGCCGCAATATAATAAAAAGTGTTCAGAAATTAGTAATGTTTAATAAGTAGTATGGACAGTGAGATCGTTGATTTTCCAGAATGTATGGGTCTACTATAACAAATACAGTACCACATAAATAATATCTACTGTTGCACTAAGCTCATGACACCGAAGCTCGACATATATGTATGCAATTTAATGTACAAAAAGGTGCCCGTGTAGATGTTCAAACCCGTAAACATCCAAATTGTTCCGAAATGTATGCATTCGTGTTTTGGACCTCCAAAAAATGTGAGATACTACTCACCCCTGACAGGAATGTCAATCCAAATAGATCTATGTATACCCTCGCGCTTCCTAACGTCCTCCGGTCAAGAATCTAACAGTTCATGATAATGGGCAATGGTGGGTTATGTTACTTAGGCAAACACGTAAACAGGAGGTGATAACCGAAAACACTTGTGTCCAATAAAAATTAACTGTTGTATTTGTAAATAGCTTTGAGTACTTAAATCCATAAGTAGAAAATAGTGTGTTATAAATCAAGCAGTTGAGTTCGAAATGAGTATGTAAACAATTTCGTAAACATGTGTGCAAATGAGTATGTGACAAAGTAAGAAACCCAGTTTGTATTCAACCATGTAATTGTGTTTGTAATGAATTGCAAAAATCAAGTATGTAAACCAAGTGTGTAGAATAGTATGTTAAAAGATATTGTAAAAACATATTATGTAAACAAGGTTGTATTGAGCATGTATTCTCCCCCGAGATTTGTAATGTAAATGTAAAACAAGTGAAAAAGGGGCTATAAACTCACATCGATGATGAAGAACGATTGGCGGGAATGTACACATTGAGTACAAGACAAAACGAAAACTAAAACGGCTCGACCAAGAAGTTGCAACTGATCTTAACGCCTAGTCCCACTAGCCTAAGATAATGTATTTGGGTTTCCCGATGAATGGTTACATCAACGCGACTCGTTGATAAAAGATTTAGGGGTTTTAAAGTTGTAATAGTTGGTGGTTGGTTAAATATATAAATCAAAGAGCAAACGCAATGTGAGTTAATTATTCCATATATTATTAATAAGAAAATAACCAAGTATATAATTAACCGTGAATTATATAATAGGATACACAACCAAAAGAATAACTCGAAGCGTATAATACACGACATGTGTTATATCTAAAAGGTGACAATTAAAATAAAATGGTTTAATAATATAATACCTTCCAAGTATTATATAAGAAAGATGATAAAATAAAGGAAACTAAATAATTCGACACGTGCCCTGGTATCCCCAAATAATTTAATAGAAAGTTCCCTTATACAAATAAACGCACGTTGTAAAGTTGTGGACTAGATAAATGAAATCTCAAAAATTATTGTTTAAGTTTAATTATCGGGTCATCACGATTTAATACTTCTTAAGCCCCTTTTAAGATAATAAATAAGGTAGATTTGTAAAAATTTACTAAACGTACTAGTTTATAAAAATCCCGGCATGACCTATTTGTTTATTTAAAGTTTTCCATATTAACAAAAGTTAATCATTTTCTCTCAATTCAATAGAAAATAGATGTGGATATTTGGCATGAATTTCATCTTCACGTTCCCATGTAAATTCTGGTCCTCTTTTAGAGTTCCATCTTACTTTGACTATAGGAATACGACTTTGTCTTAGTTGCTTGACTTCTCGATCCATAATCTTCACTGGTTCTTCCACAAAGTTGAGTTTGTCATCAAGCCGAAGCTCTTTCTTTGGAATGACAAGGGATTCGTCAGATAAGCATTTCTTTAGATTAGAAACGTAGAAGGTATTGTAGACATTTTTGAGTTCTTCAGGAAGCTCAAGTTTATATGCCACTGGACCGACTCTTTTAAGAATCTTAAATGGTCCAATGTATCAGGGATTAAGCTTTCCTCATTTTCTGAATCGGATGACACCTTTACGAGGTGACACTTTTAACATAACTCGATCTCCAACTTGAAATTCTAAAGGCTTTCTCCTTACATTGGCGTAACTTCTTTGCCGATCTCTTGCAGCCTACAAGCGTTGTCGAATTTGCACTATCTTTTCAGTGGTTTCATGGATTATTTCTTGTCCCGTGAGTTGAACATCTCCAACTTCGGCCCAACAAACAGGTGATCTGTACTTTCGACCATAAAGTGCCTCAAATGGTGCTGCCTTAATACTGGCATGATAACTGTTATTGTAAGAAAATTCTACCTGTTGTAAGTGTTTTTCCCATCCTTTTCCAAAATCTATAACACAAGCTCGAAGCATAACTTCGACTGTTTGAATGGTTCTTTCACTTTGTCCATCGGTTTAGGGATGATATGTGCTATTGTCTATTTAAGTACCTAAAGCATCCCCTTGCCCAACCAATATATATCGTGGTCTCTCTCTCTCTCCATTTACTTATTGTTCTTATAGCTATGTAGATCATTACACTACTCAGTTTCTTTGAGACTTAAAGTTTTATAAACTTCGAAGAAGTCAAGAAGACCATATTCACCCCCCTCTACGGTTCTACACCCTTCTACTTAGATAGTGAATTTATAAATACACATGCACCTGAGGAATGGAAAATAGCTAAGGATGCTGATCTTAACCCTTTTAAGGATGTTTTAGTATTTAGGAAGATGGTTGAATTTCTAAGAGCTATACCAATTAACCTTAAGGGAAACATGTGGGTATCAGACGATATGATTAAGGAAAAATTAGATTGGAACAAGCCACCAAAAGGAGAAGATGGTACGTGGCACATTAAGATAGAATTGATTGATTCAAATGGAGAAAAGTTTGATAGAATTTTCCAATCGATTCCCACAACTAGGAAATTGTCCAAAAAAAAAACCAAGCGATATTCTTGACTTAGGCCAATTTTATGATGCCTAGAGTGTGACTTCGAGTCTAGCTATAAGAATCGTAAATAAAGAAAAACGCTTAATGGGAGGTAACCCAATCTTTTTAATTATATGCATTTTAGGAGTGTCATGTGTTTAATTCTTATTATTTGTTCTAATATGTTTGAATGCTTCGCTATGTTATGCTTTGTTTTTTTTAACCTTGTTTTAATTACATACAAAGGTATCTTGCATAAAATAAGTGTAGGGAGAAATTATCCGGTTAATAAGAACCATTTCAAACATGTAAAATAGATAATTTAGAATTAATTCATATTTTATGTTTTAATTATTTGTTTGTTTGAGTCATATATTTGTACTAACCGTTTTCGTGGTTTATGCAATAATTTTTTTCAGGAAATAACTAATAGAATTTTTGGCATAAATTTTTCTAGAAAACGAAAACGATAATCCTATCAGGTGATCCTGACAGCGTCATGCCTGTAATAAATGAAAAACTGCTTTTTTGAATTTTTGAAAATTTATTTTTGTTGAATATCCAGAATTTTTAAATTTTCTAGATGTTTGCAGAATAATAATGGGTTGCATATTATTTACCGTCTTATGTGCGTATTGTTGTTTTTGTCTTTGATTTTTAGGTTATATTGGAAAATGAGAGTCCGGGAGCTCTTAGATTTTCCACTTAGACAATTCTTGGATGATGACTTAGCCATTTTATCTCGTTTCTTCTTTGATATTGAGCAAACCAGGGGAGTACTAGTTTCTTTTGCTTGTCATTTGTTTTTCCTTTCTCATTTTTTGGATGCTTTTAGAATATTGAGGACAATGTTCAATTTAAGTATAGGGAGGGTAATGAAAGCCTTAGAGACTATATGTTCATTTGCATTTGCTTTGTCCTTAAAAGATGTGTAATATACCAAAACATATTTTAGAATGGTAATTTTAGCCCAAACTAAAAAAAATATAAACATATTGGTAAAACTGTAGTTTTAGAAGCGTCTTATGGATAAGAATTATATAACTAGCATGAAAACCCTACCACTAAAAAATGTGAGGTTTTCCCCATAGATCTTTAAGAATATAAAAGCATTCACCTTTAATGCTTGTAAGTGCACCGGTAGTGTATTAGATTCTAGAACTTTTCTAAGTGATGCATCCCGAGACTACTAGTGAGATCGCATTAGTGTGATTAGAATTTACTGAGTGATAAGAGGTAGGATAACCCTTGTTTTTAACCTGTGTTTGTTATAGTTATGATGATCTCATTGGTCATATAACTACCCCACACATTTGCTATGCACTCATTTTTAGTGTAAGATATCCCTAGTACACCCCTCTGAGCCTATCTTTTTGTGGTTTGCATGATTTTCCAGTAGATTCTGAATTATTATTTAAGACCATTCTTTACACCCACTTAAATGTTACACCCAAATCGCTTTATCCCTCTTGTATGTACTCATTTTTAGTACATTATTATAAATAGAAGTGTTTAACCCTGGTTAATTGTTTGCTGGATTACATGGTTGCTAAGTCGAGTCATTTGATAGTGTACATAGTTTTAGGATGATTAGAATTCATGGTAATTTTATTTTATGGATAATTGGGAAAGAAAGTCAATTTATTACCCTCATGCGCGTTAATGTACTCCATATTTATTGATCCTTCTAATTTGGGTCATTAATTAATTTTATTGAGTTATTAAAAAATCAAGTGTAGGGATATCTATAAAAATCATGAGTCATGTATATTTATTTCATTTTTAGTAGATTTATGATGGCAGGGCAAAAGTGTATATAAAAAAATATTAAAAAAATTAAAAAAAGAAAAAAAAGATAGAATATATGGACTGCCATCCTGCTTATGTATAAGTCAAGAAAGAGCCGAGAAAACAAAAGAAAAAGTTTGATGTAGAGTTTAATACAACTGTTAGATTTTTGTCGAGTATTGGCTTAGCAACGCCTTAATACATGTAATTTTGTGAATGATTAACTTGCCACAAGGAAAATATCCCTTGTTATCTCTTACCATGTTTTCCATACTTTACACCCATGTTACAACATTTGTAAAGACCTCTTTGATAGTATTTCTTAGGTGCTTACGCCAAGGTGGTAGAGGTTTGATCCTTTATCAAGCTTATGGTAATCTATATGCTATGTCAGGTAGTGAGTGTTAATTTTTTTATTTCGCATATTCTTATAATTCATTATACACCCGAAAGAAAGAGAGAATCCAAAAACTTATGTCAGGTGCTAGTATATAATTTTCATGCTTTTATTACAAGGTTGGTCCAGTTGCGCCATAAAAAAATTTGGAAAGTTAATGCTCTCGACTTTTCTATGTATTAGGTAGAAAAGCTCATATCCTTAAGGACAAGTAAATCCCAAGTGTAGGCATATTTAATGAGGCGTCATTCTATACACTTTTTTGAGGTCATTTAACCCCCATAATCATGCAAATATGCTCTATTATTGAACTAAATTCTTTCTTTTTATGTAATTAGCATTTGGGAAGCACTTGGATATAATACACATGACTTTGAATCAATTCAGGAAGAAACAAGGCACAACACAACTTTTTAGCTTTGCAACCACCATCCTGACGTGGTCACCAAAAGTGCCCAGAATGATCATTTATGAAGTTGTTTTGTGACGATTCAGGTTATAGAGACGTTGTCACCAGAAGTTCATGACGGGGTTACAACTCCAAGGTGACGGTGTCACAAGAATACCTGACGGCGTCAAGATCCACTCGGTGCAAGAAAGCATAAGTCAAGTCGATGGGGTGACGGCGTCACAAAACCCTAGTGACGTCATCATAAGTGATTTCCTATATATAAAAACCCTTTATTTTCATAATTTGTGTCTAGAACTTGGGAGAGTCATAGTGCAGCTACTATAAACGATTTTTAAGGCTTTTTATGCCTCGTGTACTTACATACTCACATGTTGGTTTAAAGATGTCACACCTCATTAAAGCGGAAACAAGAGGTGTTGGTGTATTAATAAACATCAAAAAAGATAATAGATAGAAACAACACACATGATTAAATTAAAATTCATATTATCCAAATTATAATAATCTTGAACACGATCTTAAAAAGTACATGATACAACATAGTCTGTCTTTCATCTGAACACGACATTTCCAAAAGATGCGAGTTTTCCAAAGACCATGACATTTATGCAAATGTCTAAATGTAGTGCACTAAGTTTCCACTTTCAGAAGGTCAGCTGAAAAGCATGATAAAAACGGTCAACTATTGAAAATAGTTGGTGAGCTCACAAGAATGTGTACACAAAATATAGTTTCAAAAGAGATAATGTCTAATAGCAGTTTCCAAATCAATATCAAGTTACCAAAACAAGTCAAGAATCTAAAATAATTCAAGTTTCCAAAGACAGTTCTCGTTACCTAAAGTAACGAAATACAATAAATCAAATCTTCAAAGATAGTTCCCGTTACCTAAAGTAGCGTAACACAAATCAATGTATGTATGTTATAGTGTTTATGCAAGGCACTACTTGAATGTATTCAGCCATTCCAGTTCCAAAGTTCCGTTCTCCTACTGTAACAATCATACACTAGAAATAAGTTGCAAGTTCAAAATGTGTCACAACACAAGTCTTATATTGTAGTACTACGCACCCCATTTATGGTGGGAGTGAGGAGTGGCTCGATCCTAATAACGCTATTAATAAGTAATAATGTCTCATCCCGTTGAAGGGGATATAGTGAGCTAAAAGTAATGGCGGTTCAAACCTGTAACACCCCCAAATTGGGTCGCAGCGAACTATGGGTTGGGGGTGGTACTTCATAGATCAATAACACAAGATATATATAAGAACGACCAAAAAGTCATTTAAAACCGATACATTGGATTTAGCAAAGTATTTGTTACAAAAGCCCGAAGCTTCACTTGTTTAAAGTACATATTACAAAGATTCTAGTCCATAACAAATGTTTCCTAAAATGTAATGCAACCAAATCTTTAATGCACGACTTTCAAAATAACGACCACCAATGTATCCCTTGTCTTGTACCTTACTGATCTCTTGAGAAAACATTGCTTAAAACGTCAACATATTGTTGACTGAATTCATAGGTTTATAAAATGTATAATGTAGGACCGCAAGATTTCCCCATGATAATGCAACAGATGCAAATATCATAAAATGTGATTACACTTTCCTAAGCTTATGACACTGTAGCTCAACATGTATGAAATGCAATATAAATTGCCAACATTGCCCGTGATGATGTTCTAACCGCAAAATCTAAGTCCGAATGGTATATAGTCGTTGTCGGCAAACGGCACAGTGAGCATGACTTACCCGAACGGGGATGTCAATCCCAAATAGATCTATTTATAACATTCACGCTCACAACAGTAATTGACAGTTCATGATAATGGGCTCAAAGGGTTATCGCTACTTAGGCAAACACGTAATTATAATGTAAAATGTCCACTTGCGTCCAATTGTAAAACATGCATATGTTTCTCACCCCAAAACTTGTAAATCATTAGAATGTAAAACGTGGGGCTATGAACTCACTTTGTGTGTATGATAACAATTATATCACAGAAAATGCGTCACGATAATGACCGAATGCAACCTAATCCAATATAGGTCATATAAGTACTAAGCATTTTGAACAACTACCACCATATATAATTCTATATAGCTACATAACCATCTAATTGCGTTTTTGAAATCGTATTTATAAAGTTAAAAAGTTTATAAATATTTCCTTAGTAAAAACGACGTAACTTTATCGTTTTTAGTTCGTTTCTTACATTTCTTATGTCCACGCTTTCGTATTAAGACGAGTTATCAAAATATTATATTTTCATATTTTTAGTCCCATGATGAACAGTGGTTTTTACAGTTCATAACAGTTTATAAATTTATTTTTATAGATTTAGTTATCGTAAAACCCGTAAATGTCGTATCTTATTCGTTTTAAGTTCGTTTTTAGTGATTCTTTCGAGCATGTCTTCGTAATTAAAAGTTTTATCAAATTAATGATGTTTTCAAAATGTTCATGTCTGAGATGAACAACAATTTTATAAAAATAGTTTTATAAAATTATTTATTGTCGTAAACTCGCGTAATTCATAACTCCTTCGTTATTAATCATAAAATTATGATTCTTATTGTTTTGAAATCCTAAAATTATGTACTAACTGATAAAATATGTGTACATTTTCATTAGATGTGAATAGTAATTGGTTTTTATAAAATTTCTTTTATAAACGCGTTTAATTAACGTATAATTTAAAATTAGCGTATCTTCCTCGTTATAAATCGGTTTTTTGAGTTCTCTACATGCCCACGATGTGACATGTAGTATTTTATAAAATCATAAAATATATATGTTAAGTTCGAATTTCAAACAGCCCACTTTGTCCATTTTGTTAAAATGTGTTCAAAAGTTGTTTTTATAACTTTTTAGTTTAACCACTTTGTTGCAAGTCCTTTATAACCATTTATATCATATGTCTTACATCCTTAGGGTCTCTAGTCCATGATTAGTCCATATATTGTCCAAGAATCACAAGAACATCAAGTTTACATACTTATTTATTCATGAACATTTATAAGTAACTTTTTATACCTTTTACTTATATATACTTTATATAACTTAACCAACACTCATATGGTGTATATACTTGCTTTATAACATGATCCATAACATCGATATATCATATGACAAAGTTTAACAAAACCATAATCAAGAATAAAAACCATTTTATATTTCATTATGAAACCTAGATGGTGATTACTATATAGAAGTTATAAACACATAAAATCATGAAAGTAAAAGATGTAGAGTTCTTAGATAACCTTAATATGAAGTGTGGTGATGAACAATGTGATCTAAACCCTTGTTTAGACACCAAACCCTAGCTTCCACAACAAAGAAACCCTAATCCAAAATGAAAACCCTAATCTTGTTTCTTCTTTGTTTAACCCTTGTAAACTCCAAACCAACCCTTTTAAATATCTTAGGTTATCTTAGAAATGATGTAGGTATGTATGTAAATGTTGTAAATAAAAATTTGTCTGGATTTGGTATGTGTTTGATGTGTGCCATGGGATAGAGAGCAAAAGGGAGAGGATGTGTGAAGTTTTTCTTGTAAAAGTGAAGTGTATGTGTTACTTACACTAGTTAGAAGTCTTGTATATTCATAAGACTTAGTCAAAAATGAAATAGAGAAGTCTTAGGACACAAATAGGGTTTTAAGGAAATAGTGGTCAAGTTCACTATTAGAGCTAGTAAGAAAAACAAATCTTGGTTCCTAAAACATGAGAACATCCCATGATTTCTAGGAAGATGTTTGTTAGATAATATCTTTCGTATTTATCTCTATATATCCAGCCATATAGGTGCATAAGGGATGATATTTTGTAAATTTTGAGTATTGGGTATAATTGTGGGTATTGGTTGAAGCGTATAAAAGTTTTGGTGGTTCCGGGTATGCCTAAACGTATTTTATCGCGAAACGTAAACGTTTTACGTAACCAATAAAAATAAAATGAACAAAGTTAATAATTATCCTCAAAATAATTACTTAACACTTGCTTGATGTAAGTATTTAATTGTTTGATGCCCGTTTACATTGAACGATAATTTTTAGCTTACGCGATTTAACTTGACGATTACGATTTAAAAGCAAACACGGGGTGTTACAAAACCTCAAGCATTAAACAACATACATACTAAGTTTAAAGTTCAACGTACTTTCAAAGTTTAATTAATTCAACGAGTTCAAATGTTTAACAAGTTCAAGTACGTTTAAAAGTTTAAGTAGGACAACCTCAAATAGGACAATCTCGAACCGTCCTACGTATCTCGGTGAAAGTTTGCTTCTCTTGCCAAAACATACTACACCTTTCCAAGGTGATTCCTTGAGTAGTACTTTGTCGCCAACTATGAACTCTAACAGCTTTTGCCGATTGTCAGCATAGCTTTCTAGCGATCTCGTGCAGTTTTGAGTCTTTCCTTTATCTGAACTATCTTTTTTGTAGTTTCTTGGACAATCTCTAGTCCAATAAGTTTTCTTTCCTTAACTTCTGCCCAAGCAGTGGGTGTTTAACATTTCCTTCCATACAAAGCTTCAAACGAAGCATATTTTATGCTTAAGTGGTAGCTATTGTTGTACGAGAACTCGACCAGTGGTAGATGGGTATCCCAGTTTCCACCAAAGTCAACTGCGCATGCCCTAAGAATGTCTTCCAAAGTTTGAATGGTACGCTCACTCTGACCATCGGTCTGTAGATGGTAAGCAGTACTCATATCAGTTGTGTTCCCAATGCTTTCTATAGCAATTGCCAAAATCGTGATGTGAAATGACTATTACGATCAGATATGATTGACACAGGCACATCGTGCCTTTCTATGATCTCGTTGTTGTACAATCTTGCAAATCTTTCCATCTTGTAATCCTCGAGAATAGCTAAGAAATGCGCAGATTTAGTCAATCGGTCGCCAATGACCCAAATCGCGTCATTTCTACTATTGGTTCTCGGTAATTTGGTTATTAAATCCATAGTGATCTCCTCCCAATTCCACTCAGGAATTTTTGACGGTTAAAGAAATCTGAGGTTTCTGGTGTTTCGCCTTGACTTTAGAACAAGTCAAACACTTTCTAACATACATAGCAATATCCTTTTTCATTCTAGGCCACCAATACAAGTCTCGCAGATCATAGTATATCTTGTCTGCCCTAGGACGTATAGAATACTTTGTTGCATGGGCTTCATCCATGATCAAAGTTCTCACATTGCCTGATAAAGGCACCCAAATCCGTTCCACAAAATACAGTCCGCCGTCGTCCTATCTTTCAAATTGTTTATCCAATCCTCGCAACATTTCTGCTAGAGTATTGAAGTCCTTGGAAGCTTGACTCTGCGCTTCTACTATTCTAGCCTTGATGCTAGAATGAATCGTCATGCTCATATCTCAATCTCGTCTGGGTTTCATCCATTTCTTCCTGCTTAATGTATCAGCCACTACATTCGCCTTACCAGGATGGTAGTGAATCTCATAGTCATAATCGCTGAAAAGTTCTATCCATAGTCTCTTGCGCATATTTAGCTCTTTCTGATCAAAGATGCACTGGAGGCTCTTATGATCAGTGTAGATAACACTCTTTATTCTGTATAAATATTGTATCTAGATTTTGAGAGCAAATACTACTGCGCCCAGCTCTAAATTATGAGTGTTGTAGTTCTTCTTATGGATTTTGAGTTATTTGGATGTGTACGCGATCACCTTGTTCCTCGACATTAATATGAAACCAAGACCTTAGTTTGATGCGCCATAATAAACTACAAAGTCATTTAGAATTTGATAACGCCTTAATTATACATATTTTCGGCGGCGTTATTGTATCTATTTATATCATTTCTCATGAACTTTTGATACTTAAATGCATAAAATATGTGCAGGTTCACTTGAAGACATCTCAAGCTCAAAAAGACTAAAGACACAAGTCTTTTACACCTTATGGAAGAAAAGTTAGAAGAAAATAAATATTAAATCCAAAAATGAATCAAAGTACGCCGCACTTTACCCAAGTACGTCGCACTTCAGGCTGAGTTAATGAAGGACAATTAATACCATAAGTATGACGCACTTCTACATCTTATGCGCCGCACTTTATCTCAGCATTAAAGTTCTATGCATTAAAGAAGCAAAGTGTAACCCTTGTCCTTTTTGTGTTATGAATATTCCATTTTTAGTCCTTTGACTATTTGACGTTTGTCAGTTTATTAAGATATTGTACCGTGTTGACGGTGGTGATTTTATGATAATTGTGGTGATTTATGGTTTATTGTGATTAATAATCCCTTTTTGGTTTTTGGAAGGTATTATTATGTGATTTGTATTCCGGGTGGTTTGACTCGTGAATTTTAAGAAATGCCGAAAAACGAGTTCTGACACGTCCGTTAATGTCCAAATGAGTTTTTGAGGGTTTAAAGTGAAAATATGTCGAGCAAATACTCTAAGTTATTGGAAAAGTATTTTTAAAGTGAATAAAATGCTAAGTAACTTTGGGGAGTATTTTACGGTCGAGTTTTACGAGCTTTTAAATGATCTCGACACGAAAAGAAAGACCCGACACCCCTTTGGATGCCATAACCGGTCGAACCAAGGGAGGGGACAAGGAGGCATGATTTTAGCTTCCTTGTCTAGCAATTGTACACTTATATTTATCACTAGAAAATTTCATTCATTCCATTTCATTACAAAAAGAATAAAACATACACACAAGTGTGTGTGCCTTGTGCGTCCGACCTAAGCAAACAACAAACATCTATAAATTTTCCAAATTTAATCAAGAACGAGACACTACGGGTTGATACGAGTATTTGGGTATTCATTTAAACAACGTTTGGGTTGTCTGGTTCACGTCGAAATCTATACTTTTGAAGATTTTCTTGTAAGTTTCTAAATTTAAATTTCGTTTTTCCTTTTGGGTTTATATTGATGCATAGATGTTGGATGTACAAGTTGATCGTTGTAAAAAGTGAGTTTTGAAAGCGAAACGAATAAAAAAGGTTGTTTGGTTTGAGTCGAACATAAAAGAAACAAAGAGGGTTATGTAGTTTTGATGTTGTGGTCATGATGGTTGAATAACATATGTTGCTAAATAGCTTATTTTGGATAATAGCTTGTATAGCTTATTTTGTGGGCTTTTCGTGACTTCCTTTAAGCTTATATGCCCACGTCACCTATAAAAATCACAAGGGGAGTGATTTTGATTATTTTTGTGGTATGACGTATGTTTGTGGACTAATATTATAGCTTATGGTGGTAACCAAATGTGATACGTAGCTTACTAGCGTATTTTCAAGCTTAATATACGTATTGTGAAGCTTATAGACTCACGGCCCAATAAGCCCATTTAAGCCGTGGCTTAATGGGAGGGCTTATTGTGGTCCGGACTATTTTCTAACCATTAGTATGACCGTATGTATATAAATGGGCCTTGGTTTTGGGCTTGGATCGTATTTTGGACGTATAAATACCTTAATGGACCCTTATTGGGCCTTAAATCCTAATAAGCGATATATAGTAGTTTTAAGAGTTTTTGACGGACTTTTGAAAGTGAAATGTATTTACGAAGTGATATTGAACGTTATTTTGGGAGAAACGTTTTAGTAAAAATTAAAAATTAAGATTTTAGAATATTGTCGGAAAAGTGTCGAAAGTTTGAAATGTCTTTGAAATAAACGTTACAAACCTTGGAAAACATTGTATAAACGTACGGGTCATGTCAAAATTTTGTAAAAAGTTTATACTTAGAAATTTTCACTTAAGAACGTAATTTTTGATTTTAAATAATATAATATTTTTTTTTATTTAATTATTTTAATAAATTCAATAAAAGATGAAAAAATATATATTTTTTCTCGAAACTTCTCTAATATGTTTATTATGAGTAAACGTTTCATTTTTAACCAAATTATGATTATTTTTACAATGACTAAGGTTACCGAATGGACTTATCGAGATATATTTATAATTATTTATTATAAATATTTACTTATATTACTTATCTATTTTCTTTAAATAGTATAAGTATGTATTATTAAGCAATGGGATTGATATGATTGTTGGGATATGTCGTTAACCATCACACCACTAAATTGTTACGAATAATTATACAACGTGTCTAAACTCTATGCATAAAACATGAAGACTGTTTTGGAAAATGAATGATTAAAATGGGACATTAACTGGACTAGGTCGTGTGCGGACGTTGTTGCATTTGCTTGTGTGATTGAGATTTGGTTGCTAAAGACTTGCTTGAGGTGAGTTCTCGTCGCCCCATTTTTACTATTTTTCCGTTGGGTGAAAATGATACTCAAATATGTTTTGAAATGTTTTGAATTGAACTGTGCGAAATGTGGTTTTTTTTTGGACAAGATACATGCTTATGACTGCTATGTGAATATTATTGTTGTATGATTGTTTGGATCGGAGGGGTACGCCTATCCCAGAATTTGTGTGGTTATTGGAGCAGCTGGGTACGCCTACCCTAGTATGTGTGAGGTCCTGCCCTAATCCAGTGCTCCAGCTGGTAGGCCGTTTAGGTGCGTAAGTGAAATATGGTGATCGACTAGCGGGATTGCTAGGTTGTGTTACATGATTAGCGGGGATGCTAAGTCATGAGTTGTTTCCATATATTCATTGTCATATTGCACTATTGTCCACTGTTTTGAAATATTGGCACAACTTTTGGGTTTAAGGTCAAACCCACGAGCTCACCAACAATATTGTTGACATTTTCGAGTATCATTTTTAGGTGAAGTGAAAGAGGAATAAGTTGGTGATATCTGATAGCAGACTTAGAAGTATCCCGTGTGGATTTTTCATGTGAAGTCTTGCTTATTTATTTTATTTGGTTTTAGTATTTGGAAGATCTTGGTATAAGTTTGGATTTGGACCCCTGTGTGGGCTATTGAAGTTGTAAGAGATTATGGATTTGTTTGAGATTTGGGACATCACTCGAGGTTGTTCGAGGTTGATGGTCTTCGTAACACTTGAAGTTTATGCATTGTAATTTTCTCTATGTTGTATCTAGTGTTATGATTGATCATTATGTTGAGCTCCCGAGTTTCTGCCATTGTTGGGGTGTGACAGATTGGTTATCAGAGCCATGGTTATAGAGAACTAGGTGGGTTGACCTAGACTATAACCTAAGATCCGTCATTTAGTTGCGTATAGAATCTATGTGCGTGGTGTTCTGCTTTTGCTTGCTTTTGCATGTTCGTAGTTTGGTGCTTTAGTTATGTCAGTCATTGAAATGTGTGAGCTCAATATTGAGTACGACTAGGAAAGGATGCGAATATAAGTACGGTGGCCAACATAGTTATAAGCGTATCACAACTCACTCGTATTTAGTAATGTCATTCACACAAATCGATGTTGACACCATAAGGTTGTATTATGTGTATAGTTATATATATATATATATATATATATATATATATATATATATATATATATATATATATATATATATATATATATAGTATGATATTCTATATATATGTTAGCCTTCCCTCCTACCTAACGTTGCCCATGTTCTCCCTCGTGTAGATAATGCCGCTAAGGATGAGGACCTAAAGTACGGTGGTCAAGGAAATGACCAAGGAGTGGGAGCTAATAGGGGCGTAGAGGGAGTCAATGGGAATGTAGGGGGAGACAATGGGGGAGCACTCGACTTCTCGACGATCATTGCCCAACAATTGCATAACCTCTTACCCGCCATGCTAGCTCAGGTTGGTAACCAAGGAAATGTTGGAAATCAAATTGGTAATGTGGTTAATGAGAATGTTCAGGAGAACGTTAGGAATGTGATAGTAAATGGCAACCGAGTAGGTTGTTCATATAAGGAGTTCTTAGCTTGTAACCCTAAGGAATATGATGGTAAAGGAGGTGTTGTAGTTCTTATTCGATGGATTGAGAAAATGGAGTCCGTGCAGGATATAAGTGGTTGTAGTATTGACCAAAAACTAAAATACACTAGTGGAACTCTCAGATCCGCATGCTAAGCCAAGAAGTTGTTGTTAGTATGTCATGGAATGACTTTAAGTTTATGATGATAGAAGAGTTTTATCTTAGGCATGAGATGCAAAAGTTGGAAACTGAGTTGTGGAATCACGCCATGGTCGGGGCCGGCCATGCTGCGTATACTAATAGGTTTCATGAGTTGGCTAGATTAGTTCCTCACTTAGTAACTCCCGAAAGTAGGAAGATTGAGAGGTACGTGTATGGCCTTGCTCTACAGATCTGTGGGATGGTGGCAGCAACGGAGCCAAAGACTATATAGAAGGCTGTGCAGATTTTTGGTGCACTGACCGATGAGGTTGTTAGGAATGGTTTAATTAAAAAGGTTGAGAAGAGAAGAAATGTGGGGGAACTTAGCAAGGATAAGAATGGCAGGGATGATAATAAGAGGGCTAGGACTGGAAATGCTTTTGCTACTACTGCAAACCCTATAGGAAGAGAGAATACGGGTGCTTGGCCAAAGTGTACCACCTGCAACTCCTACCATGCACCCGGAGGGCCTTGTCGCACTTGCTTTAACTGTAACTGCCTGGGTCATTTGGCAAAGGATTATAGAGGCATGCCTAGGAATGTGAATCTTTTCAATGCTAGAAACCCAACTGTTAGGGCATGTTATGAGTGTGGTAGTACCGACCATGTTAGGTCAGCTTGTCCTAGATTGAATAGGGCATAAGGATTGGGAGGAAACTATCCAAACCAAGTTGCTGCTAATAATAGGGGTCAGGGTCGTGGAAACCAAGGGAACCAAGCTAGGGGTAGGGCATTCGTGTTGGGAGCAGAGGAAGCTCACCAGAATCTGAACATTGTGATGGGTATGTTTACTTTGAACAATCATTTTGCCACTACCTTATTTGACTCTGGTGCCGACTATAGTTTTGTTTCCGCTACTTTTATACCTCTATTAGGCATAGAGCCTAGTGAATTAGGTTTCAGATATGAGATTGAGATAGCTAGATGGCAGCTAGTAGAGATTGATAAGGTTATGTTAGGATCATTAAAAGTGTCAATTATGTGATTTTGTGTTATTTAGTCATTAGTATTTCTTTTGTTAATGTCAAAGTAGTTTGGCATAAGGTGTATTATGCTAAAAGAATGAAATAGCATAATTACCAAAGTCTAGGGACTAGAAATGATAAGTTAGGAAAATAAAGGAAGGGAAGCCTCCTTCCCTCACCTATAAATACCCCTCTAATCTTCATTAAAGGGTGATGGCTTGTAACTAACTCTTCCATTTTCCCTCCATTTTAATATCATGTGAAATTTGAATACTTGCTATCCTCTACTATTCTCTCTATGCTTTCATGATCGATATGTTTAATTTAAGATAAACAAGACCTATCAAGTGGTATCATTCGCCTATAGAGAATTAGAGTGATCGATATGTGGATTTCTTACACGTTCGAGATGACGTTTGAAGAATTCGATTGAAGTCTTTGAGCTTTCAAGATAAGGTTTGGCAGCAAATTCGAGTGATTGGACGTTATCGAGTGTAGTTTCACATTTTTAGCAGTTCTCGGAAGTAGTCTTAAAGTTCTCGGAAGTAGTCTAGCATTCTTGGAAGTCATTATTTATACTCTCGGTTCATTTTTCTTGAAGTTTAGGAAGAATCAGTAGTAATAGTTGTGTATTTTCGATAGAAATATATTGTAATAGATATATACGCATTTTTGGTTCTATCGATAATCGTATATTAGGTTCATTCATAAACTCGGTTTTATCGAGTTTTATAAGGTTCACACATTTTTGGTTCTATCAAAAATTATGAATAAGGTTTTGCTACTTTTAATCTCGGAAATAAGCTTTCAAAGTCATAACATACATCCATTTCACGGTTTTATCGTGAATTGGGTTGTTGAAAAACAAATTTTTTTTCAAATTCTAAGAATTCGGTTTTATCGAATTTGAATTTAGAAGACTTTTGGATTATCTAGTCATCATTAATTTCGGTTTAATCAAATTAGTGGTTATTAATAATGTTGAATTTTTCAAAATTTGAAAAGGGAGTATTCGATAGATTGCATTAATCAAGGGGAAGAAATGTGTACTTATCTCACCTTCATTTCTTTCTTTCTTATCTTCAAGTCCGCTTCTATCTTATGGAGGCGGATTGTATGCTTTCAACCTTTGGATGGTTAGTGTGTGAAGTATGTGCATTTGTGAGAAGATGTTGTTGATTCCTTGCATGTTCCCCTGAACGGATGTTCATCAGAACAGAAGCAGTTCAGTTTAATGTGGTTGGCTTCTTCTTCTTCTTCTTCTTCTACTTCTCTGATCCTCTGATTCTGATTCTACTTCTACTTCTACCATCTACTACTCTACTTCTATTTCTTCTTCTTCTTCTATGAAGCTACATCACAGTTTTTGAATAGTTTGCAATCGGAATGGTTGAAATATGTGACTCAAGTTTGTCTTGCTAAACAATTGACAGTGGATTCGTTCGATGATCTTTTTGATTATCTTC
>BQNB010042233.1:9246-46251 GCA_026074375.1 Tanacetum coccineum | reverse complement strand
CCAAACCTAGCCTTGATTGCTAGCCATATTTCTTTGGCATCATCCAGATGGTAGAAATCTCCCATGTGGTCATCAGGAAAGCAAGGTAGTCCTTGCTTTTGTTTCCCTCTGAACAGCTAGATGTTCTTCTGCTGATACAGGAGGTCACATGTTGCTGTTTCCATTCAGAATAATATTCCAGCAAGGAAGATCTGAGTTTGTGATGTAGTTTTGCATTTTCATAGCCCAGATATCATACTCACCCTTTTTGAGATAAGGGAATTTGGCATTTGTGTTGGTTACAGTGGTGATTTGAGGTTGGATTTGAGTGAAAACCTCATCATCTTGGGAGTGTTGTTCATCAGATGATGTCATTATGGATTTGTGAGGGATTTTATGGATCTGATCTTATAGAATTCTTCTTACCAGAGGCTCTCAAAGGCTCTGATACCAATTGTAGATCCCAATGATAGATCTTTCAGCCTATTAGTAGGGTGGTAGATGACTTGTATAAATACAACTCAGTCTACAAGAGAGGCTCTGAAATGATCACTAGTGTCTAAGCGGAATATAAACACAAGTGCTAAGAAGAACAATAATTATAAGGACTAAGATCGTTTCTAATAATTGGATTTCACTAACTATATGAAATGTGTTCTGAAGGTGTACATTTCACTATGCCATAGGGTCCTTTTATACTTGTAGGAAACCCTAATAGCTTAATACATAAACGCGTATAAAAGATATAAACGTGTATAAAAAATATGCATATCACTTCCTAATATAACTCATGCATATCCTAACTAACTATTACATTTATACTACCCGGACTAACTATAACATTACCAGTAGAAACCATTATTGTACTACCAGTACTAATGACAATATTACTCTACCAGGAGTAACTAATATGCTACCAGTAGTAATGACTATATCTACCAGTAGTAACTATGAATACAATATTCCTAACAGACACTCACAATGTATTGGCTCAACTATTTAGAACAGCAAGGAATAAATATATGGATGCTGATATCCCAGAGTTTAAAATCATATTATATGACCTACCTTCAGGATATAATTATAATGGAAGTTTTTTGAAAATCATATGTTGTGATGCTTTTTAAAAAGTTAAGTGATTCTATAGGTGTGTAATTGATCAAAGTATGTGATTATTTTTTTTGGTTGGGATTGGTGAATAATCTGATATCAGTGGGATTTGAAAGTGAGGCTGCATTTGCAGCTGCACTTTTGGGTGACAACCACACTACATGAATGGATTTGAATGTGCCATCTACCAGTAGCAGTTCACTCCGTAGTAGTCAGCTTCCTTTGGCACCACAGAAAGGGTCAAATCCATTGTGACTGAAACTAATTTTGACTTTCAGAACAGAATCTAAGTAAGTTGAAAACATATATTGTTTTTATAAATCATTACAACTATGAACGTTTGATATGTCCCTTTACCTGTAGCGTTTTGACCTCAGGACTAGCCAACTCTTAACTATGAAGAGATAGTTGATTACCATAACAACTTATTAGCAAAGTTTTCAACTATATAGAACGGATATGTTATGTCTTACCTGTAGCCGTTTGCTCAGACTAGCCAACTCGTTAACTATGAAGAATGGGGAGGTTTGATTACCATAAACAACTTATTAAGCAAGTTGTCAACTATATAAACGAATTTGTTATGTCTTTACCAAAAGCAGTTTGCTGTTAGACTACCAACTCTTTGTTGTCTGTTAGACATGGTGAGTTGAATACCATTTGCTGTGTGGTGGTAAGCCATCACCCAAACCCTGAAAATAGTTACTTTTTGTTTAAAAACTTTTATTACACTTGGTGCAAAAGCTAATAAGTATAGAGATACTGGATAAATAATTTATATATCAAAAATATAGTTTAGAGAGCAAAAAGATTTATGATATATTATATAATTAACGATACCAGTCATGAACACCAGCACGCTTGGAATCTGTAATTTGTTTCTTTAGAAACTTAACCAACTGAACTGCAGTGGTAAGTTCGTTACCCACTGCTCCATGACCAATTTCCAACTGATAATCCAGCATTCTTTCCATAAGCTTGACAGTGAGGGGATACTTCTTGTCCACAAACATATAAATGACAAGGCCACTTACTGTCTCCAACACATGAATACCAGAAAAAGAATATAACTTCCAACTTTGAATTCTCCAATTGTGTTGGCTCTTCCAAAATTCACTGCCATCATCCACTTCAGGTGAATCTATCAAAACCCGTAGATCACCCCAAAGAATAAGACCAACTCCGTCAGCTTCCTTGTCCTGATAGTAAGTCACTACACGGCCATATATAGTCATCAAATCTTCTCGAGTGACTAAGTGGAGTATTTCCCGTAGACTGGTGAAATACTTGAGAGAGTTGTCTTTTTTGTAGATGACATTAATTGTTCCTAACCCTGTAGGCAACAATTCCTAATCTACAACTGCATAGAAAAGAATAAGAGTGTCGCAATGAGAATCATCCTCCTCATCAGAAGCATACTTGACACACATCTTGTGTTCAGCATCAGGATCACCTTTTCTATTGGTATAGTAGATTTAGAAATATGAAGTCCTTCCTAGCAACAAACTTCCTCTTTCTAGGAGTCCTCTTTGAAGATTCCACCTTTTCTTTAGAAATAAGAATTCCCTTTCCTAGCATAGACTTCCTTCTTTTAAAGGAGTACCTCATCTGAGATTCCACCATTTTCTATCCACAACCGCTTAGATTCCTTTGAAGATCGACAGCTTACAGATAGAATCGGAATTGAGCACATGGTATCCTCCATAGCAGCAGAGGTAGCCTCAACTTCAGCAGGCTTAGGTCTCTTTAAAGAAGGCTGTTCCAATTCATCACTAAGCCTCTTTGATGCTCTTGTGAAATCTTGTTGAGTAAGGGTTGAAAGATGACTCTAGAGCCTTTCAAACTCTTCCCTGAGCCTATTTGTACTGAGTGACTTCACATAGTCAGGTCCCAAGCCCTTTGGTTTGTAGATAGCTGAACTATGGTTCTTGATAAAAGTTCTCATAAAATCCCTTTGCTGAGCTTGAGACATAGGTCTATCCCTTTTAGCTTTAGCCTTTTGTTCAGCAATCTGCCTTCGCTTTCTATCAACCATCTCTACCATGGCACTAGCAAAATCCCCCTCAAGCAAATTAGAACCTATGAGAGTTCTTAAGAGCTCTTCATTTGCCCGAATCTTTGCCATTATTGTTATCTAGTCATCGTCAGTATAGTGCATGGCAGCTGCTTGAACTTCTTGTTGTCTCTTCTTTTGTTGAGCAGGGATGTCAAAGTCCTGATCTAATTGACGTGCCAAGAGTTCATCTTGCCGAAGAAGTTCTTCTTTTTGTCTCTCCAGCTCTGCCTGTTCTTGAGCGTGTAACCTTTCAGCTGCCTCCCATCCAAGCCTTTCATCTTCTAACTGCTTAAAAGTCCTCTCTTGAGTAGGAGTTGGTTCATCCACCAATTGGGCCTTTCCCTTATCAACAGAAGTGCTGACAGGGGAAGGAAACTTGGTTACTAGCCCGAAGAAATGTTGAACTACCCATAGGAAACTGACACGCCAGCGCGAGTGCGCGTGGTACCACTCACTACAAGTAGAAAATAGGCGATATTACCAGGCGTAACAAAGATATCACAGGAATGTCCCTGATGCCGAGAGATGCGCGAACTATGTGTAAGACCACCAGGAGTAAATGCATTTGGTGAAAAATCCATCCTAGAAGAAGTGTCTTCTGAAGCACTTCCTTTACTTCGTGCCCTTTGTGTAAGTATTTCCACACTTCTTTGGAAGAAACTTGGAGCCTGGTCTGAACTTGGCAACGTACTCTCTTAGCATGCAGTTTAGTTTGAGAAAGAATGTGAGCAGCTGCAAGAGTACTAGAGCTGATATCTTTTTCTTGAGACTCCCTTGAGTCGTTATCTTTCGAAGGAGTAACAAAGGATGATTGTTGTTCAGCTAGTAAAGCATTTACCAGAGCAAGGAGTGAATCCATGTCAATTTCTTTCTCCACTCTTTCAGCATCATCATCAGAATCAGATATTAAGGCCAGTTTTCCTCTTACTTTCTTGGAGCCGCTAGATACCTTCAACTTTTTTGACTCTCCCAACCAAGGTAATTATAGCAGTTCCAAGTGGTCCTCTAGGTATCATTGAGGCTCGGACTCCAAGGATGTTATTTTCTGCATAAACTTGGAAACAAGGAAGATAAAGCCTTAGAGTCAAAAGGTCCCCGCGCAACGCCTGAAGGTTGTCACTGCATAGGATTGCTGTCATGGGAACCTAGGTGGAGACTCATGGAATGACCTCCTGATAAGTCTCATACTTCCACAAAGGTGGAAAGGTGAGGGTTCTTCATCAGGCTCATTGAGCCTTGAAGAAGATGGTTGGTCATGGTCAGAAGGAGGAATGTTGGTACCTTTTCTGGGTGGTGAGGTGGTAGTTGGTGCAATAATGGGTGGATTAGGGACATTGACTGGAGATGGTATGGGAGCAGGAATGGGAGGTTGATCAGCTGGCCTTTCACCCTGATCCTCTGCTGCACCTGCCATTATAGTAGGCAACAATGGCATATGTTCCCCAACAAACCTCATCTTCATATTTGCAAATACCTTTTTGGTCATCTTATGAGCAGGGTATTGAGTTGTGTTTGCAGTTTGAATACCCAAAATCATTTGCAAAAACCTAGGGTACATCAAAAACTTTTTCTTACTACTCAAGTTATTAACCATACCCTCAAAAATAAGTCTTGAAAAATTATAAACTCTTCCACTTGATAGACAGATCAGGGCAGTAGCAATAGCACTACCAAACTGATCCCATCCACCAGATTTGGAGCTTATGCAGTGGATAATGGTATGAACCAAAAACCTCCATTGAGGTGAAAACCTATTTTTCCAAAAGGTCTTTGAAGAAGGCTGTTCCAATTCATCACCAAGCCTCTTTGATGCTCTTGTGAAATCTTGTTGAGTAAGGGTTGAAAGACGAATTTGGAGCCTTTCAAACTCTTCCTTGAGCCTATCTGCACTGAATGACTTCACATAAGTCATGGTCCAGCCTTTGTTGTAGATAGCTGAACTCTGGTTCTTGACAAAAGTTCTCATAAAATCCCTTTGCTCAGATTGGGACATAGGTCTATCCCTTCTAGCTTTAGCCTTTTGTTCAGCAATCTGCCTTCGCTTTCTATTAACCATCTCTACCATGGCACTAGTAAAATCCCTCTCAGACAAATTATAACCTATGAGAGTTCTTGAGAGCTCTTTATTTGCTTGAATCTTTGCCATTATTGTTATCCAGTCATCGTCAGTATAGTGCATGGCAGCTGCGTGAACTTCTTGCTGTCTCTTCTTTTGTTGAGCAGGGATGTCCAAGCCCTGATCTAATTGTCGTGCCAAGAGTTCATCTTGCTGAAGAATTTCTTCTTTTTAATAATTACTGATAGACGTAAAGTAAAATAGTAATTATTTAATTAAGAAGCCTATTGACTAAGAGAGTGCCATAAAAATTTCCAACAGTAATTTTTCATTAAAGAAAAATTAATTTCTCTCTACCCGCACCAACTGTCATCCATCAGAAGAAATTTAGTCAACCAGTAGTAACTGTTGAACCACCAGGACCAATGGGAATCAACCAGTAGGAATGGTTAATTACCAGCACCAGACTAAAATTATGAACTTTTTCACCATCAAGGCATAAGATCACCTCTAAATCCAGGCGTACATACAAAATGTTAGTCCAAAATGCAAAAATAGAATGTAGGATATGACTAATGAGTAGTAGTAACAACCCAACTACCAGAACAAATAAGTAAAACTTACAGAAGAAACAAATAAAACTACCAGAAGAAACACACTTCTATAACTAACACTAACTTTGGGAAAAATAATTCAAACAAAAACCCAAAATAACAAAAATACTAAGTATACAAGACATGCCTCCCCTTAGGCATTGTCCTCCCCTCAAGCACAGCATCTATGGATTGAGCATCCCAATGTTAACCACTAATTAATTAAACCTAGGACCATTAAAATATTTGGTTAAAAAATCAGCCAGGTTTTGGTCAGTGTGAATTTTAAGCACCTAAATTAATCTTTTCTCATTAGCATCTCTAATAAAATGGTGCCTAATTTCTATGTGTTTTGTTCTTTGGTGAAAAACTAGATTTTTAACAATACATATAGTACTTTGATTATCAATAAAGATTTTGGTATTCATGAAATTGAGACCATCATCTAACATTTGGTTTTGAATCCAAAGTACCTGACCACAGCAATGTGCAGCAGCCACATATTTAGCTACATATTCAGCAGCCACACAAGTATGGTCATTCTGAAAAAGTTTGGGGGGTAACCCTCTAACCAAATTACCCTTAACCAATTTGTTCATATTTTTAAAATTAACATGACCAAGTCTCCTATGCCATTGAGTAGATTCATCCAATGTGGCTTTAGCAAGCAAACAAGCCAAATCTCCTTGAGGAGCAAGATCCTCTAAATTGAAACTGTATAGATTGTGCTTTCTTGGGACTTTAAGTAGTACTTGAGTTTCATCAGGTAACTTGAAGTCTTTAGTCAGCACAAGGCATTCAGTCTCAGTAAAGAGAACCCTGTTCTTCTTATCACAAATTTGTGATACTGAAAAGAGATTAAAATGCTGTAGTTCTTTCACATAAAGCACATTTTCAAAATCTAGCTTTGCAGTTCTAATAGTACCTTTACCAGTAATCTTTCCTTCTCCTCCACCAAAGGTCACATTTCCACCTTTGAATTCTTGAAAGTTCTCCAACCTGTGCCTGTTTCCAGTCATGCTTCTAGAACAACCACTATCAACAATTCCTAAATCCTCAGTCAACTTGTGTGGGTTGCCCTGCATGAGACAAAATGAGAAAGGTTAGTTTCTCACAGGGACCCAAGCCATTACTGGCTTGGGTCTGCCTAGTGGATCTTTTGATTGAAGCCTATTGTTATTATTGGATCCACCATTGTTCTTGGTATTCTTTTTCCAAACATACCTAGAGGATGACCAAGAACAACCTGCTGAGGTCTTAACAGCAGTTTTCACTTTATCCCCACCAAAGTATGAAAAAGATGTTTTTGGTGGTGATGCTCTATGTAAAGGCCTTTTACTAGGTGAGGCAGACTGAGTATTAGGTCTATTGGGTTTGAACACACTTGGAAAAGGTCGTACAGTATTATTGGTTCTACCAGAAGTAACTGGGATTGGGTAGTTTGGTCTACCAGCAGGAACTGCTTTACCAGTAGGAACTGGAGTAGGCAAATTTCGTCTACCAGTAGTAACTGGTTTAGACAAATTTTGTCTACCAGTAGGAACTGGTGTAGACAAGTTTGGTCGAGTGGAACTAAGGTCGACTATACCAGACTGAAGTAATACTGCACGAGGAACAATTTTATTTGATGGATCCACTCGTTGAGTATTTTCCCAAATTGTCATTTTATCCCATTTCCTATTAAAGTTACCCATCCCATTGGTCTTTTCATTCTGTTTGGCCATTGCTTGTTCTTGGGCCATTCTCTTTTCATGGAAGTCACAGTCTTTTATAAGATGGGACAAACTTCCACACACAAAGCAAGCTTTCTTTGGAAAAGCATATCCCTCACCCACCTGTTTGCCCATATGTCTTCTTGAATCATGTTTGTTACCCATATCCCTTGGAGTGTTGATAAACTTAGCAGACTTATTGTCAGCATGACTAGGTTTCTCATTTGCTTTACCAGGAGTAACAACATATTCATTATCACTATCAACTTCTTCTATAATGGGGGCATCAGTCCAGACTTTAGACATAACAACATTGGGTTCAGACTCAACAACAGTCTCAGATGCAGATTCAAGGGTTGAAACACTGAAATTAGATTCACATGAATCAAAGTTGTTGTTTTCAGATTCATTAGACTCATCCCCATTAGACTCACAGGTTTCAACATTTTCAGAAGAAGTTTCACTGATGTTTGTTTGTTTTTGTCCATATGAAAACTGTGATTCATCAATCTCAACATGTACAGGAGTTGGCATGTAGTTCCCTGTCATAGGAGGGGGAACTCCATGCATATCACCCTCTTTGGTAAACCAACTATACAAAGGTTTTCCAAGCCAATCCTCAGGTCTAGAGTCAAAAATGCTTGGTTCATTGTCAATATATAATTCATTTTCATAAGAACCATAACCTAGACCTACCTTGTCTTTGACACTTATTGAGCTATCTATCAGTTTAACAAGATTTTTAGAAGACTGTAACCAGTTAGCAGTGTTAGCAATCTCATTATCCAATTTAGCCTGTAAAGCTTGTTTTTCTTGTGCTGCATTAGCAACAAGTTTTTCATGATATGCTAGCAAATTAGACTTGTCTTCTAAATCAAATTTTAGAATCCTGATCTTCTCTTCATAAGCAAGCTGATTCTTTTGGTGACACCTTATTTGAGCTTCTAGAGTTTTAACACCACTTTTATATGCATTTAATTCTACACTAGAGTTACTAATTTCTTCTCTTTGTTCATTATACAGTTTTTTAAGCTCATTATATTTGTACTCACACTCAAAAGAACAAGTTTGTACCTCTTTGTCTGTAGTGAAACCCATCAAGGCGTATTCTGATGTTGCTTTTCTTTCTGAATCTGGATCACTTTCCATACCAGCTATCATCCCATAAATCTTCAAAGCACCCTCATCAGCATGAGCATCCTCATGATCTTGCCAATTGATAAAAGTATCAACTGAAATCAAAGCTTGAGAATCATCTGTCTTCTTTCCTGCATTCTGAGTCTTGTATGCTGAGTACCTTTGGCTGTCTTGACTAGCTTTTGCTCTGCACTCCCTAGCAAAGTGACCCTTTTGTGAACATTTGTAGCACTGAACCAACTTCTTGTCAAACCTAGCTGCTTCCTGTCCATTGAACTTAATCTTTCTTCCAGCCTTTTTCTCAAACTTTTGTACTCTAATAGACAGCATGGCCATCTGCCATTTCAAGTCTAATTCCTCCAAGTCCAGCTTCTCAATCTGTTTAAGATCTTCATATGCCAATTGTTGTTTTGGTTCGCTTTCAGCAAGGAAGGAATGTATAACATCATCAACCACACTTCCATGACTAGAAGAAGCTTCTCTATTTCCAGAGTAACTAGAAGAAGTAGAGTAGCTAGGAGAGTGGTTACTGCTGGTATCATTGTTATTGTTAGTACTGGCAGTACTAACAAATGCTGCATTAGCCAAACTGGAAGGTTTAGGAGCATAACCTTTTACATCAAACTCCAGGGATTTAAGCTTGTTGTACAGGTCATCAAAAGAGAGATACTCCGATCCTCCTTTTGTTTTAAGAACAAGAGTGACTTGAGACCAAGAAGGAGGCAAGGCCTTGAAAAATTTTAGATTAACATCTTCATTTTCAGGCCTTACTTTAAGAGAATTCATTTGACTCAAGATCTTTTGGAATTTATCATATCCAGTGTGAAGACCTTATGCTTCAGTGATCTTGAATTCTTTAAACTCTTGTTTTAGAAAAGACTTCTGCATTTTCTTTGATTCTTCATTTCCACCAAACCTAGCCTTGATTGCTAGCCATATTTCTTTGGCATCATCCAGATGGTATAAATCTCCTATGTGGTCATCAGGAAGAGCTGTAAGCAAAGTAGTCCTTGCTTTTGTTTCCCTCTGAACAGCTAGATGTTCTTCAGCTGATACATAAGGGCAGATCTTGATGTTTCTATTTGAATCTTTTGTAGTTTTCTTGCGGCTATTTCCATTCAGAACAATATTCCAGCAAGGAAGATCTGAGTTTGTGATGTAGTTTTGCATTTTCATGGCCCAGATATCATACTCACCCTTTTTGAGATAAGGGAATTTGGCATTTGTGTTGGTTACAGTGGTGATTTGAGGTTGAATTTGAGTGAAAACCTCATCATCTTGGGAGTGTTGTTCATCAGATGATGTCATTATAGATTTGTGAGGGATTTTATGGATCTGATCTTATAGAATTCTTCTTACCAGAGGCTCTCAAAGGCTCTGATACCAATTGTAGATCCCAATGATAGATCTTTCAGCCTATTAGTAGGGTGGTAGATGACTTGTATAAATACAACTCAGTCTACAAGAGAGGCTCTGAAATGATCACTAGTGTCTAAGCGGAATATAAACACAAGTGCTAAGAAGAACAATAATTATAAGGACTAAGATCGTTTCTAATAATTAGATTTCACTAACTATATGAAATGTGTTCTGAAGGTGTACATTTCACTATGCCATAGGGTCCTTTTATACTTGTAGGAAACCCTAATAGCTTAATACATAAACGTGTATAAAAGATATAAACGGGTATAAAAGATATGCATATCACTTCCTAATATAACTCATGCATATCCTAACTAACTATTACATTTGTACTACCTGGACTAACTATAACATTACCAGTAGTAACCATTATTGTACTACCAGTACTAATGACAGTATTAGTCTACCAGGAGTAACTAATATGCTACAAGTAGTAATGACTATATCTACCAGTAGTAACTATGAATACAATATTCCTAACAGATTCCTAAGGTATAATTTCTCAGCCACATGATTGATAGTCAAGGCATTCACGTAGATCCCGCCAAGAACGAATCCATAAAAGATTGGGCATCTCCTAAGACTCCAATGGAGATTTGTCAACTTTTAGGTCTTGTCGGTTACTATGGAAGATTCATTGAAGGATTTTCAAAAATCGTTAAGCCAATGACCAAACTCACTCAGAAGAAAGTCGCCTTTGAATGGGGTGACAAGCAAGAAGCAGCATTTCAGACATTGAAGAATAAGTTGTGTAGAGCACCTATCTTAGGACTCCCTCAAGGAGCTGAGAACTTCATTATTTATTACGATGCGTCGCATAAAGGATTGGGTACAGCGTTGATGCAAAATGAGAAGGTAATTGCTTACGCATCACGACAGTTGAAGATTCATGAGAAAAATTATACTACTCTTGATTTGGAACTTGGTGCAGTGGTGTTTGCTCTAAATATTTGGAGGCACTACTTGTATGGAACCAAGTGTACGGTGTTCACAGATCATAAGAGTCTACATTACATACTTGACCAAAAGGAGTTGAATATGAGGAAACGTCGTTGGTTGGAGTTGCTCAGTGATTATGATTGTGAGATTCGTTATCACCTGGGGAAAGCAAATGTTGTTTCTGATGCTTTGAGTAGGAAAGATTAAATTAAACCATTAAGAGTCCGAGCCTTAGTGATGATTATTGGTTTGGATCTTCCCAAACAAATCTTGAATGCTCAGACCAAAGCACAGAAACCAGAGAATCTCAAGAATAAAGATGTAGGTGGTATGATCAGGAAGGATATACCGAAAGAAAAGTTAGAACCCCGCGCCGAAAGAACCCTATGCTTAAACGGCAGGAGTTGGTTGCCATGTTATGGTGACTTAAGGACTGTGATCATGTACGAGTCCCACAAATCAAAATACTCCATCCATCCGGGTTCTGACAAGATGTACCAAGACATGAAGAAGCTATATTGGTGGCCCACTATGAAAGCCGACATCGCCACCTATGTTAGCAAATGTTTGACATGTGCTAGGAGTCAAGGCTGAACACCAAAGACCATCGGGTTTGTTAGTACAACCCGAGATACCTCAATGGAAGTGAGATAATATCACTATGGATTTTGTCACAAAGCTTCCTAAGTCGTCGCAAGGATATGACACCAATATGACACCATTTGGGTGATTGTTGACCAACTTACTAAGTCTGCAATCTTTACGCCAATGAGAGAAACTGATTCCATGGAGAAATTGGCAAGAATGTACCTAAAGGAGGCAGTCACGAGGCATGAATACCTTTCTCAATCATTTGTGAACGTGACCCTAGGTTCGCATCAAATTTTTGGAGATCACTTCAGAAGGCTTTGGGTACTAGCTTGGATATGAGTACCGCATACCATCTGCAAACTGACGGGCAAAGCAAGAGAATTATCCAAACTCTCAAGGATATGCTACGTGCTTGTGTGATCGACTTTGGAAATGGTTGGGTTAGACATTTGCCACTAGTTGAGTTTTCTTAAAAATGACAGTTATCACGCTAGCATCATGGCTGCACCTTTCGAGGCACTTTACGGTCGAAAGTGTCATTCACCTGTTTGTTGGGCCGAGGTCGGACAAGTTCAACTCACCGGTCTAGAAATGGTCCAAGAGACAACTAAGAAGGTCATTCAGATCAAGCAGAGAATGCAAGCCGCTCGTGACTGACAAAAGAGTTACACCAATTTAAAGCGTAAGCCGATGGAGTTTCGAGTTGGGTATAGGGTTATGCTTAAAGTTTCAACTTGGAAAGGGGTCATACGTTTTAGCAAACGGGGGAAATTAAACCCTAGATATGTTGGACCTTTCAAGGTGCTGGAAAAAGTTAGATTCGTTGCTTACAAGCTTGAGCTTCCTCAAGAGTTGAGCAGGGTTCACAATACATTTCATGTATCCAACTTGAAGAAATGTTATTCCGACGAACCATTAGCCGTTCCGTTAGAAGGACTCCATGTTGATGACAAGCTCCGTTTTGTGGAAGAACCTGTAGAGATCATGGATCGAGAAGTCAAACAGTTGAAGCAAATCCGTATCCTAATTTTCAAGGTTTGATGGAACTCAAGGAGAGGTCCTGAGTTCACATGGGAACGTGAAGACCAATTTCAAAAGAAGTATCCATATCTCTTCACTAAACTTGAACCTTCATCAAGTGTTGCAACTTGAGCCTTGAGGACAAGGCTCTTCTAACGGGTGGAGACTGTAACATTTCTCATTTTTAGGTCATTTCCCGACTCAATTATTAACATTATTTATTTTTAGGGTTTTGCGCGTTTACTTTTAATTATTATCGTATAGTTAAATCGCGTAAACTAAAAATCATCATTCAACGTAAACGGACACCAAACAAATAAAAGTTTACGTCAAGCAAGTGTTATATAGTTATTAAAAGTAAAATTTTTAACTTTTCATAATTTATTTTTGTTGGTTACGTAAAACGCTTACGTTTCGCAATAAATTACATTCGGGCATACCCGGAAGCACCTATACCTATCTATACTCAAACCAATACCCACATTTATACCCAATACACAAAATTTAATCATTTTATCACTTATTCTTTACCTATGGCCGGTTACAAGCATAAACACAATAATTAAATCACAAAGTCTCCACTAAGTGATACTTTCCAAGTTGTAAACCTTACAAGAAGTACCATGTATCCCATGTATCCATAAATTGGCACATCACATGTACCCTACTCCTATTGTGAGCCGTGGCCTCCTCCTAGGGAGGAGGAGAGCTCTTTGCAATTGTACCATAAACCACTAAGCTCCCATGGTAATGTTTAAGGTTGTTTAGGTTTTCCACTTGCTATATAAAGGAAGTCATACAACTAGCATCCATTTACATACTCTAAACAATTCACCAAGCCACAAAAACTCTCTCAAAAACCTTAAAACCCACGGCTCAATAATTATAAGCTAGGGTTTCCATACAAATTCATTCTACAAATATTCCAAGCATACAAGGGTTCATTCTAAGTATATCTAAGGTTACTCAAGGGTATTGCAAGCTTGGATTTGGGTTTAACAAGGATTAATCAAGAAAACCTATTTAGGGTTTTCTAGATTAGGGTTTTGGATTTGGAAGCTTGGCTAGGGTTTTTATCTTGTGTTTATCATTCTACTCATCTCCTATAAGGTCTATTTAAAGTATTTCATTTCCATTCATTCATCATCTTATGTGTACATGCTTGTTATATATGTTAAACACCACCTAGATGTATTTTTATGATTTTTAGGATACTACAAGACATAACTCTATATGTATGGTGATGAGAACACTAAAGAAATTGGAAGTACACATATAAAAGTGAAAAATAATTTATAAAGTTAGTTTTTTTGTAAATTATTTTAGTATTGAAAGTAATTACAAATTTCTGAATAAAAAGAGATCACAAGGACATGGATTGTCCAATTTGGACAAGTGTAATGGACTTTTAAGGACTACAAAGATGTAAGATATATGATAGAAAACTTGGTAAAAGAATTGTACAAAAGCTCTTAATAAATGGAAGTATAAAACTTGTTTTATAAAACAAAAACATGTAAACTGTTTTGGTACCTACTTGTTTTATAAAACAAAAACGAGGACACAGGAATCACTAAAAACCGAATTAAAACGAACGAGATACGATTAAAATACGATTTCAATAATTAAAGTTATAAAAAGTATTTTTATAACTGTCCACATATTGTTACTTGTTCAAACATTACCAAAACCATATTTTATAAATTTAAATTTATGATTATACTATTCAAATACGAATCCATACATAAAAGAACAAGCATAACGGATAAATATGAGTAAGTTACACTTTTGGAAGGTTACGACGATTAATTAATAAAAGTAGGTTTTTATATAATTTTAAAAAACAATTAAAAACTACTGTTCATCAGGGGCATAAATATTATAAATATAATATTTTGATATAATATGTCTTAAGTACGGAGCCATGTATAATAAAAACGTGAACAACGGATCTAACGATAAAGAATAAGAATATAAAACCGTATGCCTATTTTGAACTTTTGTGGCACTATCTTAAAAAAATAATTAAAACCAATTATATAATAGCATATATAATCAATAATAAATAATAAAACAATTATTATTAACAGAACAATCAATTTGGGACAAAAACAACACTTAACATTACGAGTATAAATACATAAGCATTTAAGGTGGATAAAGTACGATTTGATTAATATTTCAACTTTTAAACTAAACAAAACTATTAGGTTGGTGGTGAACTTATATAACATGAGATGTAGTATATTAAGTACATTGTACTCATACGGCCTATATTTAATTAGGTTGCATTCGGTCTTATCCGTGACGTTTCTATTCACTTGATTCATATACATCAGTTTATTCACTAAGGTGAGTTCATAGCCCCATGTTTTACTATATCAATGATTTACAACTTTTGGGGTGAGAAACATGCATTGTTTTACAAATTGGACGCAAGTGTCATTTTATCATGATTACGTGTTTGCTAAGTAGCGATAACCCTACTGGCCCATTATCATGAACAGTCACTTACTTTGTGTGATCGCGATATTAAACATAATCTATTTGAGGATTGACATCCCGATACGGGTGAGTAGCACTCACTGTGCGATTTCCCAGACAACGGCGTATTACTAAGTCGGATTAGGGATGTTGTGGTTAGAACATCATCAAGGGCAATGTTGGCAATATATATTGCAATTCATACATGTCGAGCTTCAATGTCATGATCTTAGGGAAACGTAATTACACTTTGTGATGTTTGCATCTGTTGCATTATCACTTGGAAATCTTGCTGTCCAACAATACATTTACATAAACATATGAATTCATAAACTTTATGTTGACGTTTTAAAGCATGTTTTCTCAGGTCAATGAGGCACGAGGTGCTAAGGATACATTGGGGATAGTCTTTTGGGGAGTCATGCATTAAAGGATAGAGTCTTACAAATTGGGATAACGGTTATGATCTAAAATCCTTTGTTATCAAAATGAGTTGAACAATTTTAAGGTGCCGTTGCGCATTGTATTAAACAATTTTAATAAATCCAATGTAAACGTAATTTATACGACTCTTTTTAGAGGTCGTTCACATATCTTGGTGCTATTGATCTACTGAGTAACGCTCCCAGACCATTAATTCCGGTACGAACCCAATTTAGAGGGGGTTACAGATTGGGTATCTAGAGTCCAAGGTTATAGAGAACCAGGTCCAAATGTTTTTAACTTGGACTACAACAATTTCAAGACATTGCAAATCATACAAAGGATTTTCATAGACCATTCACTTATACATTCACTTTGTTGCTTTAGTTGAGTATCACTAGATTTGCATGGTTCACATACGTGTTTATAATATTATTAATTATATTATTATGGTCTTATATATGTACTAATTTTTAACCCTAAGTTAATTATTAGTCCACGGTTGCTAAGTCATTATCCTATGTTAAACCACTATTTTTGTGACATTTAGAATTTACGGAAGAATTCAATCCATATAAAGAATCGTGGGAAGAAGTAAATGAGAATGTTGGTCAAAGACACAAGATCGCAAGATGGCATAGACGATAAAGACAATGACAAAGGCTCAAAGTCTAGATCGCAAAGCATGAAGGAACAAACCTACAACAAAGAACAAAGAAAAAGACCAAGACCACATGAGCTTAAACGACGAAAGCAATCTCATGTATCTCATGAAGGAGTGTCATCAATGAACTCACTTCGGGGGAGATTGTTAGCCTCAAAATATTGAGCCGAACTGGAAGTTCGTTCATTACGTGTACGAGTCTCGGTCATTTAATTAGTTAATGTTGTAATAGTATAATATCGGGAATCGGGCTCGATAGTTAATCTAATATTGTATATGTTTCGGGTTTAATCCCAAGCAAAACCCGAGCCCGAGTCCTAGTTAAATATCCCGCGCGTCACATTAAATGTGTAGGGGTATATATAGATATTTTTCTCTTAGAAAAATATCTCTTCTCATTTTCTAATAAATATCTTTTCTCTTTTTCTCTCATCTCTCTCTCTTCTTTCTCTCTCTACACCACCACATCTCTCTTTCTCATTTCTAGTTCTTGATCCGTGATTGATTCATGTTATGAAGTGTTAACGGGATCCTACACTTATGTTTATGTTTATCATAGAGTCAAGAAAAGAAAAAGAAAGAGATTGGTGTAGAGTTTTGTAGAGTTTGTATATCTTGTCCGAGTCTTTGGCTTAGCAACCAAACCAGCGTGTATTCGTATAAATAATTAGCTAACCCTTTCACCCCAAATTCACCCAAAAGTCACTCCCCAAATGTATCCCATCCATTTCCATTTACATTTATGTTATCTTACACCTACACCCCACAACCCTTTAGAAGACCTCTTGGATGGTAATGACTAATACTTGCGCCCAACGGTGGAGGTTTGATCCTTTACCAAGCCTATGGTAATTTATATGCTATGACAGGTAATGAGTGTTAATTTTCTGTTTCCCCATAGTTGTTATAATTTATTATACACCCGAGAGAAAGAGAGAATCCAAACACTTATGTGAGGTGCTAGTATATACTTTCCGTGCTTTTAATTACGAGGTCTAGAAGGTTGTGTTGTAAATTGCTTTTAAAGAGTAGGTTAAATTCCCCCAATATTGCTATTGTCTAGGTAGAAAAACCCATTTGCTTAAGGACAAGCAAATCACAAGTGTAGTGGTATTTGATGAGGTGTCATTTTATATACTATTTCAGGGTCATTTAACCCCCTAAATCATGCAAATATGCCCAGATCATGTACTTAATCGTTTGTTTTCAAGTTTTTAGCACTTGGTTGGCATTTAAAGGAAATACACACGAATTGGGCTCATTTGGAGAAGAAACAGACAAGACTACGGCTCTACACCAAGTATCGTGAAGAACCACGCATACAGAGCATGGAGACGGCGTCGCAAGTATAAAGCGATGTCGTCGTGATTTGCAAAGTGACAGCGTCAAGGATTTTTTGACGGCGTTAGAACGTAGCTGCCTTAAAGAGGATCTAGAATCATCGACGTGGCGACGGCGTTACGGCTTCAAAGCGACGTCGTCGCGTCGCTTTTCTTCTAAATACAAAACCGATTTTAGGGTTTTATGTGTGTAACTCTGTATAACTTTTGGGAGATAAACCCTAGTTATTCTAGCAACTTTTAGGCCATTCTTAGGGCCTCAAAACCTTATTGTAACTGACCTTATTGTAACAACCTTAATACCATGTTTTAATCAAGTAAGATTTGTGTTATCATTAATCATTCAATATGATCTATGTGTTGTGATGATTGATTAGTTCTTGCTTTCTTTATAACATGCTAGGTAAACCACCTTTATATTTACTTATGATTATATGAAACTTAGATTATAGATCCTTTTAATGTTGCTTCTTTGGGATGGATGTGCGCATTAGGCTTTAGAAAACTAGCCATAAAAATATTAAATTGGCATAGACGTCTAGGGAAACGCGAGTAATGTAATAAGGATTACCAATCGGATAACAGTCTTCATACACTTACCCTAATATGGTTGAATCCTCTTAAAGATATTTCAATTGCATTTAATATACACTTAAGGCATTATTATAAATTTGTTATAATAACAAATTTGGAAATTATGAAAGACTTACTCCCTCTCTTGATTCTATATATTCTACATCATTCTATATCGTGTGATTCAAGCTAATACAAGACCTAACAAGTGGTACCATAGCTACAGGAGTGATTCGTGATGTTTTTTGCTTATTCGGTTCAGCTTATTTTAGCTTATTTCAGTCCAGATTTAGTTCGTGTGGTTTATTCAGCAGATCAGTTGTGGTTTCGGCTTATTCAGCTTATTCGATTCAAATTCAGCCAGATTCATTTTATTCAGCAAGTTATTATGCGTTTACTGCTTATTATTTTCAGATTATTACAGTAGCAGTAGTTTTGTATTTTTTGTTATGTTTGATATGATCGAGTTTGGCTGCTTACGGTTTTATCGTAAGAACAAACTCGGTTAGATTCGATCATAAGATGTGGTTCAACTGCTGATTTCACATTTTCGGATCTGGTAAACATCAAATTCGGAAGTAAATCGATAAGTAACAATTTTAGAACTGGTCAAACTCGACAGTTGACTGGTCAAACAGTCAAACTCGAAAGTTGTTTCAGATATGGTCAAACTCGGTAATCTAACTGCTTATTCCAAAAATGGATTCCAAAATTGTTTTTTTATCAAGAATAGAAAAGAAAAGAAAGTGTGTACAGATCTGTGTTTTATCTACTACAACAAATACAACAACCACTTTGTATCGAATTTGCACTAAAGACTCAGTTACAATTTCTATTCCAAAAATGAACCCTGATATTGAAAACCCATTTCTACCTATTCCCTTTCTCACAAGTCATAACTACAAAATACAATCCCATTTTTTTTTTTTTTTTTTTTTTTTTTCTAACTTTCCCATCGCAAAACGAAGACTCGCTCCATCTTCAATTCTCAACAAGATCTGAAACCAAAAGTATAACGAGAAAGATGTCAGTCATCTTTTCGTGATTCACTACAAAGTGTTGATCTTTCACAGATCCAATAACACGAAAGGATATCATCATCGATCTATAAAGTAAAAACCTTTTCTTTCACTTTCCAAAAATGAAGAAAGAGTTATAATAATTTTTCTTATTCCTCTTTTGTTCATTAACATAACCAAGACCATGAAAGAAAAAACCTAAACCGTAGACCTTGTCATAAGATCTTCGGAGCCAAATCAAAGCAAAAAATGGTTGTGGTTCCTGAGTTTTGGGAGTTTGTTCATGATTTGTATTTGCAAATAAATAGAGGGTTTATGCTTTGATAGGGATGCAGTTCACGGATTTTTTTTTCATGATGAGATGGAATTGTCATAAGAAAAAGGCAGAGATAATGATGTAGGGTTTTGTGTGGTAGAGAAGTAATGAGTTTAGGGATATGTTATAACCCTGATATGAATATCGGAATGGTAATGGTCCTTGAACTTAAATTAGGTTAGATTTTTCTTATAATCAAATGTTGGATCTAAGGTATAATAATTAAATTCAAAAATAGCCAGTCATATAAGAATTTGGACTGAAAAATCTTTACACTGAAATGGTAAAAGGGCTGCTAATCGAATTGTGCAAACAAATGATTATGTTAGGCGAAATTTTGGATTTGTTTGTCAACTTAAGCATTGCAATTATGAATTAGACTGTGATTTTTTAATTGATGGGCTGGACTATTATGGCTAAAAACGCAAAAATGAAAAACATCAGTTATTGCTTAAAATGATCCGTATAAAAGATTCACAAAAACTGTTTAAAAGGCTAGTCTCAGGATTTTACCGCAAGAATTGATTACGAGGATGATTTGTTATCATTTATTTTAAGGTGAAGTAAAATTTCACGGGTGCGTGTTCTTATCATATCTTAAAAGTCGGGGTTGGTTGGATGATGACCTTTATTGATAACTTGTTCGAGCTTATAACTAGTGTTGATGAAGATTTGTTAAATCTAGCAATGTGTGATCTACAAACGCAGAAGTTGGTTCTCAATGTGTACATTTTGCTACCACTGAAGGAGTGGTAGTACTCATGTCTCACACATAGTAGAGGATTGTCAAAAGACTTAGGGTCTACTTATACTTCTCAAGGAAATTAACATTGTAGTATTCATGTAAAGTTTTAGAGTCACGTGATAGTAAAAGCAAGACATAAGTCCACAAGTTTGGGTATTCTACTTCATCATCAAGTTTATGATAATGTAGTTTCTCCATCCGATAATCAATTACAAAAGCCGACTTAATCCGGTTGGAATTGAATAAGTCTGATGAGAAACGACTTCACACATGATTTTTCTATCGAATATTCAACCAAATTATGACTATTTCGATGGTCATCGAATATAATCAGGGGGAAGATAAGTAGTATTCGATAGATTGCAACAATCAGGGGGAAGAAATGTGTACATCCGGGACTTAATTGACTTTGGTGTATACAACATCCGGTACTTAATTAACTTGGAGGTTATAGTTTCTATCTTCTATGTGTTGTTTGTGTGAAGTATGTGCATGTTCCCTTGAATGGATTGGCTACTAATCCGCAATGAAGAAGTCAGATTGCTGCTCATTGTTGGTTTACTTCTTCTTCTATAAATTCTGCTACGAGCTTAATCCCCTATAGTTAGAAGATTTGTCAACTACATCAAAGTTTTATATTTGCTTCGAATGGTTGTCTGTTTGGGGGGAAGCAGTTGAACTGCCTGAAGACATGTGTTAGGAATAAATCTTCACAAGATAGTACTGCTAGTTCAAGTAGTTAGTATTGCCAGAAGAAATTTAGTACTGCCAGTGTTAAAGTTAATACTGCTGGAAGATTTTGTACTGCTGCATGGAAACAGAAGATAAAGACATGAGAAGATATGTATGGAATGTATATTGAAAAAAGATTAAGAAATACCGTATATGTTTAGAATTATAGAAGATCTTATAAGATTTGTAGTTATCTTGTAAATGACTCCTTTGTGTATAAAGGAGGTCTTAGGTTAAGGTTTTAGATATACTTTTTGATATACGTATTCGATAATACTCTTGAGATCGAATTCATAGTTCATAGCTTCAAGGTTGTAAACCCTAGTACTAGTTAAGAGTACTTGTATTATTGATCTAATAATATTGAAGCTTTTTGTTACATCACTTGTTCATTCATATTTACTGTTGCCAACCCCAAATGTGTGTGTGCCTGTGGTCGGCGAAGAGTAATTAAGGTGGTAGAGTCCGCATTACACTTAATATACACACAAATCTCTACTAGTTTAGTTGGATTCTTCCTAGGAACATACGCTTTACAAGGTATAAATTGATCAGGCTAGGAATCAACAAATGGTATCAGAGCCCCCCCCCCGTGCTTTGAGAAAACATTTTGATCATAAAGACATGAGTCTGAATCTACAAAAACAATGGACTTACTGCAAAGCTACCCATACTCAAACTTTGTGAAGTAGAAAAAAAGGGATGTGGTAATAAGAATTAAGACATACTTTCAGATACATAGACTATGCTCTATGGGATTCATAGAGAATGGTAATTCATGTGTACTGAACCACAGACAGCATAAGAGAGTGTACTTCCAGTTCAAAGATGTCTATACCTGTAACTGCTAAAGAGAATACAAATAAAAAGAATGATGTGAAGGCTAGGGGTTTGCTACTCATAGCTCTTCTTAATGAACATCAACTTACATCCAGTCAGTATCCTGATGCTAAATCAATGTTTGCTGCCATTGAAACAATATTTGGAGGTAATGCAACTACCAAGAAAACTCAGAAGACACTCTTGAAGCAACAATATGAGAATTTCAGTGCAACAAGTACAGAGTCTCTTGACTCTGTTTTCAATAGGCTTTTGAAGATAGTCAGTAGGCTTGCTATTTTGGGTGTGGTCATTGCCCAAGAAGATTTAAACTCAAAATTTTTAAGCAGCTTACCACCTGAGTGGAACACTCATGTAGTTGTGTGGATGAATAAGCCTGAAGTTGAGACTATGAGCATAGATGATTTGTACAACAACTTTAAAATTATTGAACAAAGGTAAAGAAATCTGTTGGTACAAGTAGTGGTGCTCAAAACTTGGCCTTTATGACTGCTCCAAGCACTAGCAGTACCAATTATGCTAACACTGCTAGTCCACAAGTTAGTGTTGCTAGCCCTAATGTTAATGTTGCTAGCCCACAAGTTAGTACTGTTAGTGTTAGTGATAATATTGTGTATGCTTTCATGGTTGAAAATCCCAATGGTTCTAATGTCCTACACCAGGACTTAGATTAAATTCATGAAGATGATTTGGAAGCAATGGATTTGAAATGGCAGCTCTCTTTGCTAAGTGTGAGGGCAAAGAAGTACTATCAGAGGACAGGCAAGAAGATTTTCATTAATGCTAATGACACTGCTAGATATGATAAATCCAAGGTGGAGTGTTACAACTGTCATAAGTTGGGACACTTTGCCAGGGAGTGTAGAGCACCAAGAAGCAAGGAAGGTCAGTTCAGAAATCAAGACAACACCAGGAAGCAAGGAAACAATGAAGACACATCTTCAAAGGCAATGTTGGCTATAGATGGTGTAGGTTTTGATTGGAGTGACATGGCAGAAGAACAAGTTCAGACAAACATGGCTCTAATGGCATTTTCAGACTCAGAGGTATACACTGATAAAACTTGCTCTAAAACTTGTCTGAAAAACTATGAAACTCTTAAGAAACAGTGTGATGATTTGATTGTTAAGCTTAATCAAACTGAATTTACAGCATCTACTTATAAAAGATGTTTAGCAACAGTAGAAGAACAACTTATCACATATAGAAAGAATGAGGTTCTTTTTAATGAAGAAGTTGCAGTTCTTAAAAGAGAAGTAGCTTGTAAAGACTATGAAATAAATGTGCTTAAAAGTGAGTTTGAAAAAGTTAAGCAAGAAAAAGAGGACATTGAATTTAAAATTGAGAAATTCGATAAGGCCTCAAAAGACCTAGACAAGTTGTTGGGGAGTCAGATAATTGACAAAAGTAAAAAGGGTTTGGGATATAGTTCTGTTCCTCCACCTCATCTTTTAATCTATAATAGGCTTAACAAGCTTGATTTGTCTTATTCTGGTCTTGATGAATTCAAAGAGCCTGAATTCAAAGGGTATGGTTCTAAGAATAGTAAGCAAGAGTCAAATGTTGTTTGTGATAAGAAATGAGATGTTTCTAATGAAAACTCTTTTGTAAAAGAACAAGTATCAAAAGATACAAGTAGCTTTGTTGAGTCTTCACTTAATGTTGATAAAGAAACTATTTTTTCTGTTGATAAAAAGGTAGAGTATGTCAAACCTAAAAATAACAAAAATCCCAGTTTTAAATAATTCAGTTAGGTATGCGGGGTGTTGAGATGTATAGTTCACAAACTTCACTAAGGGAAATCAAAGGAATTGGAATAGGCAGAAGTCAATCAAACTAGGAAGTGAGTTTCGTGATGTATAACAAAGAATGCTCTTATTTGTGGGAGTGTTTATCATGTTACAGGATCAGTGCAAATACATCTAAGGGAAGGATGGGTATATGGAGTACTTTATAAACCCCCCATACCCTCCTGGTGTGAACTAAACTATGCTACCAAAAGGACTCACCCTAATGCTCAAAGGAAACATGGGTTATATGTGGAAGTTTTAATCATTTGCAGATTAAAATTGTCATAATCATCAAAGAAGAGGCATAGTATCTTGAAATAACTACAATAGGGTGGATGCCAAAAACACACACCCTAGTGTAGTCAGGAATATGTCTCCAAAAGCAGTTTTGTTGAAAACTGGCCTCACATCACTTAATATTGTTAGGCCATTTAATACTTCTCACCCCAAAACAGCAATTCATAGTGCTAAATCAAAGACACATTTTTCTAAACAAACACAATCAACTGCTAAGAGGTCCTTTTATAAGCAAACAGCATTAACTAGAAGATCTGTGCATGCATCAAAAAGACACTGTTATACTGGAAGGCCTAAAGCAGTTAATACTGCTAGGTCATATACAAGACAAGTTAATGATGTTAGGGTAAAAGGGGTAAATATTGTAAAGTCCTTAGCATGTTGGGTTTGGAGACCTACCAAACATAATGGTGCATCACTTGTTTTTAAAAGATACAATTACATTGATGCACAAGGCAGATCCAAGTCAGTAATGGCTTGGGTCCCCAAAGGAATCTAATTTCCTTATTTTTTTATTTGCAGGGCAAGCCACAACATGATGATAAAGGATTTATTGATAGTGGATGATCAAGGCACATGACTGGGAACATTGCTTATCTCTCAGATTTCAAGGAAATTGATAAAGGTTATGTTGCATTTGGAGGAGGTGCATATGGTGGTAGAATTATTGGTAAAGGAACACTTAAAACTAATAGTCTTGATTTTAAAGATATATACTTTGTCAATGAGTTAAAATTCAATCTTTTTAGTGTCTTACAAATGTGTGACAAAAAGAAATATGTCCTTTTTACTGACACTGAATGTCTTGTCTTATCTCCAAATTTTAAGTTGCCTGATGAAAATCAGATACTTCTTAAAATTCCTAGAAAGGACAATATGTACAGTTTTGATATGAAGAACATTGTTCCTAAAGAGAGTTTGACTTGTCTTGTTGCAAAGGCTACATTAGATGAATCAATGCTCTGGCACAGAAGACTTGGTCATATTAATTTTAAAAACATAAATAAGCTTGTCAAGGATAATCTAGTAAGAGGATTGCCTACAAAACGTTTTGAAAATGACCAAACCTGTGTTGCTTGTCTTAAAGGGAAGCAACACAGAGCTTCTTGTAAGTCCAAAGTTCTGAATCCCATTACTAAGCCTTTGTTTATGCTACATATGGATTTGTTTGGTCCAACCTTTGTGAGTAGCTTAATGCATAAGAAGTATTGCTTAGTAGTCACTGATGATTATAGTAGATTTACATGGGTTTTCTTTTTAACAACTAAGGATGAAACCAGTGAGATCCTTAAGAACTTTATCAAAGAAATAGAAAACCTAGTGGATAAGAAAGTGAAAATAATCAGAAGTGATAATGGAACAGAGTTTAAGAACAAAGTTATGGATGATTTTTGCAGAGAAAAAGGTATTAAGAGAGAATATAGTGTAGCTAGGACTCCTCAGCAAAATGGTGTAGCTGAGAGGAGGAATAGGACACTAATTGAGGCTGCTAGAACAATGTTAGCTGACTCTAAGTTACCTACCACATTTTGGGCTGAAGCAGTTTCTACTGCTTGTTATGTACAGAATAGGGTCTTAGTAGTCAAGCCTCATAACAAGACACCTTATGAACTTTTTAGAGGTTTTAAACCAGCTCTAAGTTTTATGAGACCATTTGGTTGTCATGTTACTATTCTTAATACTTTAGACAGTTTAGGCAAGTTTGATGGCAAAAGTGATGAAGGTTTCTTTGTTGGATATTCTTTGAGTAGTAAAGCTTTTAGGGTATACAACACTAGAACCAGGAGGGTAGAAGAAAACTTGCATATTGGGTTTTTAGAGAATAAGCCTATGATAGAAGGGACTGGTCCAAAATGGCTGTTTGATATTGATTCTCTAACCCAATCTATGAACTATGTACCAGTTACTGCAGGTACATCAGAAGAAATCAGTCAAGATTGCATTGTGATGCCAATTTGGAAAGATACTTCATACTTTGATTCACCTACCAAGGATGTTGATAATGGTGAACCAAAAACTGCTGATGATGCTCAAAAGCAGGTTAAAGATGGTCCAAATAATGAGAATACTGAACAAGATAAGTTTGCAGATGATAGCAGTACTAAAGATGTTAATGATGTTGGGCAACATATTAATACTGCCAGTCCTGATGTTAATACTGGTAGTCTTAAACTTAATGTTGTTGGACCATCAGTTAATACTGCTAGTTCAAATGAACATGATAGCCCTAAAGACATGTTCACCATGGGAGTTAGTTCTACACTTGAAGCCACTCATATTGAGTCCTTCAGTGATGAAGATGAACCAGAAGTTAATTTGGGGAACATCACAAATTCCTATACAGTTCCAACCACTCTTAATACAAGAATTCATAAAGATCGCCCAATTGATAATGTGATTGGTGATGTGAAGTCATCTATTCAGATAAGAAGAATGACAAAACCTACTTCTGAACAAGGGTTTCTCAGTGATGTATATGAACAGAAAACATATGATACCCTGAATACTTGTTTATATGCTTGTTTCCTATCACAGATTGAACCAACAAGCATTGCTAAAGATCTATCAGATTCATCTTGGGTAGAAGCAATGCAGGAAGAACTTCTGCAATTCAAACTTCAACAAGTTTGGATACTTGTGGATCTCCCTAATGGAAAGAAGGCCATTGGAACAAAATGGGTCTTCAGAAACAAGAAAGATGAAAGGGGAATTATGATTAGGAACAAAGCAAGGTTAGTTGCACAAGGTCATAGACAAGAAGAAGGAACTGATTATGAAGAAGTATTTGCTCTTGTGGCAAGAATTGAGGCAATAAGATTGTTTTTGGCCTATGCTTCTTTTATGGGTTTTTTGGTATATCAAATGGATGTAAAAAGTGTTTTCTTATATGGAACCATTGAGGAAGAAGTCTATGTTACTCAACCACCAGGATTTAAAGATCCTGACCATCCAGACAAAGTTTATAAGGTGGTTAAGGCACTTTATTGTTTGCATCAAGCACCAAGAGCATGGTATGAAACATTGGCTAACTATCTCTTGGGAAATGGGTTTAAAAGAGGCAAGATAGATCAGACATTGTTTATAAAGAAGTAAAAAGGAGATATTTTGCGTGTACAAGTGTATGTTGATGACATTATCTTTGGCTCTACAAATAAGAAGTTATGTACTGGATTTGAGAAGGTAATGAATGATAAGTTTTAGATGAATTCTATGGGAGAACTTACTTTCTTTCTAGGATTACAAGTACAACAGAAGGAAGATGGAATATTTATAAGTCAGGATAAATATGTAGCTGAGATTTTGAAGAAATTTAACTACTCTAATGTGAAGTCTGCTTCAACTCCTGTTGATTTGGAAAAGCCTTTAGTCAAGGATGGAGATGTTGATGATGTTGATGTACATCTCTATAGATCTATGATTGGGTCTTTAATGTATCTCACATCATCTAGACTAGATATCATGTTTGTAGTATGTGCATGTGCTAGATTTCAAGTTACTTCAAATACATCACATCTTTTAGCAGTCAAGAGGATTTTTTGATATTTGAACGGCAAACCAACTTTAGGTCTTTGGTATTCTAAGGATTCTCCATTTGAACTAGTTGCTTATACTGATAGTGACTATGCTGGAGCAACTCAAGGTAGGAAGTCTACAACTGGAGGTTGTTAGTTTTTGGGAAATAGGTTGATATCTTGGCATTGTAAGAAGCAAACTCTGGTTGCCACTTCTACAACTAAAGCTGAATATGTGGCTGTTGCTAGTTGTTGTAGACAAGTACTCTGGATTTAAAACCAATTGCTGGATTATGGGTACAATTTCATGAATATTGTCATTAATATTGACAATAACAGTACTATCTGCATTATTGAAAATCATGTTCAACATTCTAAAACAAAACATATAGAGATTAGGCATCATTTTATAAGAGATTGCAATGCTAAAAAGTTAATCCAAATGGTTAAGATTCATACTGATTATAATGTTGTAGATCTTCTTACAAAAGGTTTTGATGCAGGCAGATTTTAGTACTTGGTCCCAAGTATTTGAATGCTTAATCCTTAAATGTCTATATCTCTTTATGTTTTTGTAAAAGTTTTGTAAAGGATTAATACTGTTAGACTTATCAATTAGTACTGTTAAGTATAATTAAAACTGCTAGTTATACTTAAGACTGTTTGTTAAAACTATTAGTCATATTTAATGCTGTCAAGAAGAAAATACTTTAGATTTTGTATTTTTAGCTATGAACTAACATCTGCATGTAAAGCACATTGAATACCTGATGTTGAATGCTTTACCTTTGAAGTAATGTTTGAGAAGAAAGTTAATGATCTTGGTTCACAGTTTTTAACTTTTATTCATAGGTTATGCATAAATATGGATCCTCATGAATTCTCACATGTCTATCTAGTCTTTTCTAGTGTGCTTGTGATGAATAGAGGCATGTTGTTGTATAATTATTAAAGACAAAGTTAATACTGATAGACTTCTGTTAATACTGCTAGGCAAAAAATTACTACTGCCAGGCAAAAGTTCATGTTGTTGAGATGACATGGGTACCAAAGTTACAACTGTTTGACCAAATACTTATCTCTTGAAGCATTGTTTGAGGGGAGGCTCCTTATTAATACAACCAAAAAGCATGGATGAAAGGATGTGTTATATCATAAGTCTGTTCAAAAGAATCAAACACATCTTGGCATATCAAAAAAGGTCGGGACACAAAGATACCTCAGTCTAGTGGTCCCCCTGACAAAGGTTGGTGATGAGGCTGTCCATAAGGAGTTGGGTGACATAATGGAAAGGGCTGCCACTACTGCTTCTAGCTAAGAAGCAGAGCAGGACATTGGTAACATCAAATAAGACCTAATCTATGGCAACACTTAATGGATCAACTCCTTAGGAAATTAGTTCAGGTAGTGGTCCCAGGTGCCAAGATACCATATTAGGGGATGTGGATGCTCAAACTAGGTTTGAGATTACATCTAAATAGTCCAATGATCCACCTCTTTTAAGAGGTTACACACTTGGAAGTGGGAAGGACAGTATGACACTATTAGAATTGATGGAATTTTGTACACAACTGTCATATAAAAAAGGAAAGAGTGTCTTGGTAAGCCAAAAGAAATGAGAGATTATGTGAGCTTAAAAATAGAAAGAGAGATGTGTGCATAAAAACAGAAATGAGTGATTATGTGAGCAAAAGAAATGAGAGATAATGTGAGCATAAAAACAGAAAGAGAGTTTGTGTGAATCAAATTTGATGATGAAAGTTGCTTATAGGAATGAAATTTGAATGATTACTGGTGTATTATTCTTAATGCTGCTCAGCTTCAACTTAATGCTGCTAAGCTTAAGTTAATGTTGTTAGGCTTAAATTAGTGATGCCCATATTTGTTTATGCTGTTAAGCATATGTTAATGCTGCCAGTTCAAGTTTCTGCTGCTGAGGGTGATTTTATAAATACTTTGATTAAGGGTTTCATTTACTTCTTTATTCGATTTCAATCATTCAAACACTCTCTAACCATAAACCCTAACTCAATTTTCATCTTTGATCATCAAAATCATCATTATGTCAAGCCCTAAGTTTGCTAAAACGCACAATGTGGTCGCGTTCTTAGAAAAACCCATAGAAAGTGATGGGTTTGCAGAGATAATTGATTTCCTGAAAGCAAGTTCTGTTCATTATGCTTTAACAGTCAATCCAATCATCTACACATCTTGTATTGAACAATTTTGGGCAACTGCCAAGGTACAGACAGTTAACGGAGTGCGTCAGTTACAAGCCCTAGTTGATAAGAAGAGGGTTATTGTTACGGAGTCAAGCATTAGGAGAGATCTTCACTTGGATGATGCAGAAGGTACTGATTGTCTTCCAACTGCTACTATTTTTGAAGAACTGGCACGTATGGGGTATGAAAAGCCTTCTCAAAAGCTTACTTTTTATAAAGCCTTTTTCTCTCCATAGTGGAAGTATTTCATTCACACTATTACACAATGCCTAAGTGCTAAATCCACTACATGGAATGAGTTCAGTAGTTCAATGGCTTCTTTGATCATATGTTTGGCAACAAATCAAAAGTTTAATCTGTCTAAGTACATCTTTGATGCTATGGTGAAACACTTAGATGGAGGAGTCAAATTCTTGATGTATCTACGTTTTCTACAAGTTTTCATTAATCAACAACTTGGAAATATGTCAACTCATAAGAATATTTTTGTTAATCCCTTTCACACAAAGAAAGTTTTTGCTAATATGAAGAGAGCTGGAAAGGATTTTTCTGGGAGAATAACACCCTTATTTGATACTATGATGGCTCAAGCTTCTGAAGAAGTGGGTGAGGATTCAGATCATCCAACTGATTCCACTCAAATACTCATTCTTGATCAACCATCTACATCCTCTTAACCCAAGAAGAAACAAACATCTAAGAAGGCTTAGAGACAGGAGGCAAAGGTTCCTCAAGATAAGACAAAGCATAAGGAAAGTATACATACACCTTCCAATGATCCACAACCTAGTGGTGAGGATAGCATGCAACTAACTGATTTGATGGTTTTATGTACCAAATTGCAAACACATGTTCTTGATTTAGAAAAAGCAAAGGATGCTCAAGCAAAGGAGATTTCTGCTTTGAAGAAGAGGATCCAGAGGTTGGAAAGGAAGAAAAAGTCAAAACCTACAGGTTTGAAGAGACTCAAGAAAATGTCTAGGAGAGTTGAATCCTCTGAAGATCAGGAAAGTTTGGGTGATCCTGAAGATGCATCCAAACAAGGAAGGAGTATTGCAGATCTTGATAAGGATGATGATGCAACTTTAGTTGATGAAACTCAAGAAAGACAAGATGATGAATTGATGTTTGATACTAGAGTTTTGGATGCTGATGAGATGCCTGTGGAAGCTAAAGTTGATGAGAAAGATGAACAGAGTACTAAGCTTGATGATAGTACTGCTGGTGAAGCAGTTACTACTGCTAGTGTTGAAGGTAGTGCTGCTCCTACAACTATTGAGGAAATCACTTTGGCTCAGACACTTATACAGATCAAAGCAGCTAAGCCTAAAGTTGTTACTACTGCTGCTACAACAACAACAACTACAAGACCCAAGGCTAGAGGGGTAGTAGTACAGGAGCCAAGTGAGTTCAGAGCTCCACAAGAGGCACAACCTTCAATTTCTAAAGACAAAGGAAAAGGTATTATGATTGAGCCTGAAGTTCCTTTAAAAAGAAAAGATCAAATTGCTCTTGATGAACAAATTGCAAGAGATATTCAAGCTAAGTTGGATGCTGAATTAATAGAAGAACAAAAGCTAGCAAGGAAACAAGAAGAAGAAGCCAACATAGCATTGATTGAGTCATGGGAAAATACACAAGCTATGATGGAGGCTGATAGATTGCTGGCTGAGAGACTCCAATCAAAAGAAAGAGAGGAGTTGACAGATGAGGAAAAAGGAAAACTATTTATGGAACTGATGGAGAAAAGAAGAAAACATTTTGCTGCACTCAGAGCACAAGAAAAGAGAAACAGACCTCCTACCAAGGCACAAAAGAGAACTCAAATGTCTACCTATCTTAAGCACATGGGTGGATACACATACAAACAGCTAAAGGGAAAGAGTTTTGATGAAATTCAAAAGTTGTTTGACAAGGAAATGAAGAGGGTAAATACCTTTGTGGCTATGGGTTCTGAGGTACAGGAAAGCAAAGAAAAGAAGGTAGAAGGTAGTGAGGAGACAGCTAAAGGAAGCAGAAAGAAGATGCTTGGAAGGAAAAGAGCTGGGAAAGAACAACAACAAGAATCCTCAAAGAAACAAAGAGTGGAGGAAGAAAAAGAGTCAGATGAAGTTGAAGAAGATGATGAAGCTGAGCTAAAGAAGCATTTGGTGATTAAAAAGGATGAAGATATAGCAATTGATGTTGTACCACTTGCTACCCAAACACACCATGTGATTTTGATTTCAAGCTTCATAAATGAAGGTATGATGGTACAGTTATCAGTTGATAAGAGCAGTTGGAAGTTAAAGAGATATTTCTTTAATGATAAGGATGCTACAAGGAATAGACAGAGAAGACTTGGAGGCTCTTTGGAGGATAGTCAAGACAAAGTATAGTGATATAAGGCATGAAGATGAATTTGAAAGAGTGTTGTGGGGAGATTTAAAAGTCATGTTTTGATAACCAGACAAATGAGGTCGTGATGTATGGAGATTTTTTCTAAGGATACAGGGTGACCATTTGGAAGTGATCTTCTTCTGGAGTCACTTTGTAAGGTTTGACAATTCTCTACATTTTTATGTTGGTTCAAAAGAGATATCCCTTGAACACAATAAACATCACTTAATATGAAAACACGAAACTTTCAAAACATCAATCATCAAAATGAGATGTGTTATCAACTGCTAAAGCTTATGGTAAAGCAGCAAAAAGGTCTATGAAAGGTTTGAATGCATCTTCCTGAGTATGATAAAGACTTTTAAAGAAGAAACCTAAAGATTCAGAAGATGAACATCAAGTTTAGGGGAGGATTATTAGGACTTAAAAGACTTCATGGATATATTAGATGTTACTATGCTCAGGTACATATGGAAATTATGGCTACAGTAGTTATTCTGTTGTATAATGTTACCACTGCTAGTTACTATTTTAGTTTAATTAGTACTGTTAGTATAGTTATACTGTTAGTTGAAGTTAAGACTGCTCAGTGTTGAAGACTAAAATATAAGCTAAGTAGTTAGTGCTGCTAGTAGTAAATGTTAAGACTGCTAGTACAAGTTACTACTATTAGTATATATTAGTACTGCTAGTACTAATGTTACTACTGCTTATGTTTATTAGTGCTGCTGGTGAAAGGATTACAACTGTTTGAAGACTTTTACAATGTCATATGACGGATAAAGACGAATTAAAGAGATAAAGATTGTTTGGAGAACAAGAATACTTGTGAAGATAAGTATTGAGATATTTATGTACAAGATATACATAATGTATTTATTTAAAAGATTACGTTTATGTTTAGAAAAGATTAAGATATCTTAGGAATGTATTGTAAGCCGACTAGGACTCCTTAGTCTATAAAAGGAGGCTCTAGGGCATTAGTTGAGATCATCAGTTTTGCATATAAGTCTTCATAGTTGTCGAAGTCGATTAAGAAAAGCTTCAAGGTTGTAAACCCTAGTACTAAGTGAAGAGTATCCGTATTTATTGATTATATTTTGGAGCATTTGGTTATATCATTAGTTTTGTTCAAGATTACTGTTTTATTCATAATACTTCTAGGTATTAAGGTGTAGATTCTGCATACACTTTAATATACATACAAAGTTTCTACAACAAGTTATTTTGGATTTATCCAAGGTAATTTAACCTTAGACAACCTAAGGAATCGATCTAGGTTTGGGATCAACACAATTTGACATTGAAAAGTCCTTTTTGGAAAATTGTGTTCAACGATTTATAAAAACCATGATAGAAGACTTCTCTTCTATTTTTAGAGTAAGCGCACTGAAGCGTACACTTCCCTAGGACATTCGGGTCCGAGTTATGCACTGATGTGTACATAAGTCATAGAGAAAAATATAGAAATGACATGTTTTGAGAGCATTTGAAACTCTTGCTCGAACTTCATTTACACGCCCGTGTCGATGTTAATCAACATTTCTAGGTACGTAAATGTTATCGAATTCAAGAGACATGTCGAGAAGATTCTTTTTGGTATTTTTGAAATTTTTTGATTTTATATTTTGTTTTTCTAGATTTTATATTTTTGTATTTTCTTTTTCAAAAATATTTATACAGGTCAAATTAATCATGTATAGAAATAAAAATATTTACAACATCGATGTTGCAAAACCCCCAACCCCACACCACCCATAGGATCCAAGCAGATTCGTTTGCCAGAACCTCCAGTTCTTCTGGAGTCAAACATCTCATACCGAGTCATCTGACGAGATACTTAAACCTATCTTTCGACAGAGCTTTAGTAAACAGGTCAGCTAGCTGGTATTCAGTTCCGACAAAGAATAATTCAACATTACCCTTTTCAACCTGCTCCTTTATGAAGTGATATCTGACATCGATGTGCTTGGTATAGGAATGCTGGACTGGATTGCACGAGATGGCTATGGCTGCCTTTGAGTCACAATACATAGGTATTTATCAAAGTGGAAGCCATAATTTGTGAGCTGAGTTCTCAACCATAGAACTTGAGCGCAGCACGCAGATAAAGACACATACTCGGCTTCTGCTAAAGACATTGAAGTGCAGTCCTGTTTCTTTGACGACCAGCTAACTAACTTGTCACCGCCTAGAAATTGTATGCCACCAGATGTGCTCTTACGTAAATCGAGACAACCCGCGTGATCCGAATCTGAAAAGGCAGTTAGTTCGAAACCAGTGTCCTTCGAATACCAAAGTCCTATGTTAATGGAATCTTTAAGGTGCCGAAAGATCCGCTTAACCGCAGTGAGATGTTTCTCAGTCAGTTTCGCTTAATAGCGAGCACAATAACATGTTGCATGTACAATATCTGGTCTACTTGCTTTCAGGTACATGAGTGCTCTGACCATACTACGATATTTTGTTTGGTCGACTGGAGTACCACTCAAGTTAGCATCTAGGTGTTTTGTAGCCATTGGAGTACCAATGTTATCACATGAGGTCATACCATGCTTTTTAAGTATCTATTGAGCATACTTAGCTTGGTTTATAAAGATACCACGAGGGGATTGGTGGATCTAAATTCCTAAAAAGAATTTTAGCTCCCCCATCATAGGCATATCAAACTTGCTATGCATTAGTTTTTCAAATCGTTTTGAAAGTTTTGGGTTCATAGAACCAAAAATAATGTCATCAACGTAAATTTGCACAAGAAATATATCTTCCCCATGTTTAGTTATGAACAGAGTTGGATCAATAGAACCTTTTGAGAATCCTTTGGATACCAGGAAATTAGAGAGTTCATCATACCACACTCTTGGTGCTTGTTTGAGACCATATAATGCTTTCTTGAGACGGTAAACTTGGTCAGGATGATATGGGTCAAAAAATCCATCTGGTTGGTTTACGTACACTTCTTCCTTTAGAGGACCGTAAAGAAATATTGTTTTGACGTCCATCTGGTATACGGTAAATGATTTGTATGCAGCGTACACAATGAACAACCGAACAGCCTCCAACCGAGCAACTGGTGCAAATGACTCGTCGAAATCAATTCCTTCCTTTTGAGCATATCTCTTGGCTACAAGACAAGATTTGTTACGAATAACAGTATTTTCCTCATCACGTTTGTTTTTCCAGAGCCACTTTAAGTTAATGACATTTTTGTAATGTGGTTTGTCGACTAATTTCCATACATCTAATCGATCAAACTGGAGAAGTTCTTCCTGCATTGATTCAATCTATGCAGAATCAGCCATGGATTCTTTGATGTTATTCGGTTCGGTTCGAATCACGGTGAGTGCAAACATACACATCTCGCCATCTGACGTCTTGATCTAATTGATTAAGAAGGATTTCCAATGACTTGTTCTAACGGGTGATCTTTTGTCCAACATTGTCCAGAAGGATGTTGTTGATAGAATGTATGCATGTTTGACGAATCAACATGACGAGACGATGTCTCCCCTCGTTCTTGTATCGGTGTACTAAAGATGTTGATAAATTCATCATCATCAACTTGTGCATATTCGATATTGGTTTCTGCTTGAATAAAGTTCTCAGGGGCAGTGACAGTTAGTACTTGAGTTGGTGCTTGATTTGTAGTTTGAGGTGTTGTATGAATGTTCAATAGAGGTTCAACTGCAACAACGGTTGTTGTAGAAGAGTAAGTTGTGTTTTGATGTTGACGTTTATCAGGAGCATCAGCAGCATGTACAGCGAAAGACTTTGACACAACTAGAGTAGATCCATTGAGTAATTCATTGAACATCAAACTATATAGCAATTACAGCTCATTTGACGTTGTTACCGTCTCAGCTAGGGGTGAGCACGGTCCAAGGACCGGACCGGACCGACCTTAGACCGAGACCGAAAGTACCCAAAACGCCAAACCGAGGACGGACCGAAATGGTACGATCCGGTCCGGGTCGGTCCGGTCCGGGTCGGTATTCGGTCCGGTCCGGTCCTACACGGCTTAATCTTTGGGTTTTTGGTCGGACCGGACCGGACTGGACCGGACTGAGGACCGAATTGGTCCAAAACACCGAATCACGGACCGGACCGAAATACCTTCGGTCCGGTCCGGTCGGTCCGGTTCGGTCCGGTTTTCTGGTCCGGTCCGGTCGACGGTCCGATATGCTCACCCCTAGTCTCAGCTACTTGAGGAACATTTTCTAAACTTTGGGGATCGGGACTTAAACTTTCTTGTTCAAGTACCGTAGTTGAACATTGTGGAACGGGGTCAGAACTGACGTGATCTGACGCCATCTGAGGCAATTCGTCAAAGTTAACATGAATTGTTTCAACTATCACTCTTGTTCTCTTGTTAAATACCCTGTAAGCTCTTGACTGAGTAGAATACCCTACAAAAATACATGCATCACCTTTTTCTTTCATTTTATCAAGATTTTCACCATCTCTGACGATGTAGTAAAGAGAGCCAAAAATATGAAAGAACTTAACAGATGGTTTTCGACCATTGATGATGTGGTAATGTGTTTTCTCATGTCGAGGAATTACTAGTGAACGGTTCTGTGTAAAACATGCTATTGCAATTGCTTCAGCCCAGAAGAACAAGGGAACTTTAGCGACGCTTAGCATTGTTTGAGCAGCCTCAACAAGAGTACGTTCCGTCTTTTGACAACGCCGTTTTGTTTAGGTGTTCGAGCAGTTGACGTTTCGTGACTTATACCCTCTTTTGCATAGTATGCATGAAGAGTTTTGTTTAGAAATTCCGTGCTTTTTTCACTTTAAACTGTTCTAACTTGAGCATGAAGTCCTCTTTGGATAAGTGTGAGGAAATCAATGAGAACTTCAGGTGTTTCATCTTTTGATCTCAAGAAGTAAGTCCAAGTATATCTGAAGTAGTCATCAACAATTACGAGAACATATTTCTTTCCATTAATACTTTCTACTCGCATAGGACCACATAAGTCTATATGTAGAAGTTGTAACCGTCTTTTTGAGCTCGGGGTAGTCTTAGTGTGAAAAGACTTTCTTTTTGCTTTCCC
>BQNB010042232.1:0-31621 GCA_026074375.1 Tanacetum coccineum | reverse complement strand
AAAGAAAGGATATGAAAACGGATGAGCTATTGTAGCAAACTGGTTAAGGTGTTGGTGTTGTGTATGGGAGGTCGTGGGTTTGAGGCAGGCTAACCCCACTTTTTGCACTTTTTATTTTTTAACTTTTATGAAAAACTAAAAAGGAGACTAAAATAAGCTATTTTAACAAAAGGGACTTTAGCTGAAACTAACGAATAAGCTCTAAAACAGCTTATAAATAAGTTGCTGCAGTGAGTAAGGGTCTGGGCTTAACTACACTTAAGAGCTTATAACAAGCTCAAATTACACTCAAATTTAAAAAGAAAAGAAGTTTTGGAAAGCTTGAGATGAGCTTATTCTATAAATGAAAAGAGATCTAACCTAGATATGCTTTTAAACTACTGAAAATGATGAGAAAAAAGCAAACTTAGAAATCTAGGAGATAAGCTTAAAACCAAAATAAGCTAAAATGCTCTAAAAGCAAAGACAACAATTAAGCCTTTGTAAACTTGACAAACAACTTAAGAGCAACTATTTAAAGCAATAAAACCTACTACTTTAAGCTAGAATCTAAAACTTAAAAGCTAAATTCTATTTCTAACTGTTTTTGGCTTTTCTAAGCTGATAAGCTGTTTTAGAGCAAAATTTTAAACTAGCAATCTATTTTGGAAATGAAAAATAAGCCTTATCCTATATTAAGCTATATAAAAACTATCTTAAACCTAATTATAAGCTCCTAAATCCTATGCTATCTAGTTGAAAATTATAAGCAAAAGTAACAACAGGAACTGAGTTGTTCCTGCTGGTGCACTTTGCACAAACACAAAACCAATGGTGCAGGATTCCTAAATGGTAATCCTGCACTTGGACACACTCCCTTAGAGTGTACAAACACAAATCAAGAATAACCAAGCCTTAGATAGCTTGGTTTGATAATTTCCACAAGTGAAAATCAAAGATCATTTCCCCTGGTGCAGGAACATCTAATATAAGTCATAACTTTTTGATTTCTTAAAACTAACTTCTAAAAACTCAATTCCTAATGTTTTTAACTGAAATCTAAGCTGTCTTAAAAGGTTTGCACAAATACTATTGACTTTTGATAGTCAAAGTGGCTTATGCCAAACACCCCTTTAAAGTAATGACAGTTTTGATAAAAGCTTTAAAAATGAAAACTAATGTTTAAAACTTATTGACTAGGTTTTAAAAAACTTATATCTACCATTTTAAACATGATTCAACAACTGATTAAGCTAGAAACAAAGATCTATACTATTTCACTAATATTTTTGGTTCTTTTTTTAGGATTTTATGACAGAAATAAGAACTGATGATTTTTATCTATTTAAGCAAAAACAGTTGAAAACATATAACTAATAAACACTAGTAAAGAGAAATAAGCACAATTAAGCAACTAATTTAAGCAACTAAGCAAAATTAATAAGCAATCTAAAACTAATAAGAACTAGAGACAAGTAATTAATGAAACTTAAAGAGAAACTTACAAAAACCTTTAGCTCAACAAAAGGCACCCAAATAGGGCAGCTACAAGCTCCCTAGCTTATTAATAAGCTAGGGTATAAGTCCTTGGGAGCTCTTCCAAAGTTAGCTCCCCTTCCATAGCTTATAAATCCAATAGTTAAAGTTTTTAAGCTGGTTTAACAATTTAAGTATAATAAGATCTAATTTAGCTTAATTGTAAGCTTATAGACTTACAAGAGCTTAAATGAGCTTATGACAGGCTTATGAGAAATAGCTTAATATTTGAGAATTTAAATGAGAGCTTAAGAGTGAGATTTAAAAAGCTTTAAAACTGAATTTCATTAATAGAAGAGACTGATTACATTGCTTAATAAAGGAGATTACAAAAACATTTAAGTAAAATTACGAAATTAAGCTAGACTAAAAATTACTAAGAAACTAGATGGTGTGTGTGTGAGAAGTGAGGCCTATTTATAGTGCCAGGCTGAAGCTTCTAGGCCTCTTGAATCCAATTCCTAGCCTTCAATCCGCACCCTTGATTCTTCTAATCATTGCCAAATGATTTTGAGCCGTTTGATCATTGTGTGTGTATCTAAGGATCGCCAGCGTGTCATTCCCTTGATGTGACATTGTTTTAGTTGTGTGAGTGATCCAAGAGTAAATCCTACTTAACCTTGTGCTTTTCTTGCTCTGACGTGGCCTTCTTATGAGAGTGAGCTAGTAAGGAGCTCTGATAAGACTGATTTGTCCTTGCCATTTTAGTGTAGACCTCTTGAATTGACTTAAGCACCCTCTAATTTTGATTTGCCCCTTGGTTTTAACTGCTAGGTGAAACGGGGGAGACAAATGAACAGTAACCAATGCTTCGCGCCTTTTTTCTTTTTTTAACTATGAAACGGGTAAAAGTCAGTTGTAACTTTGCCTTTTTGACACAAATAGTCCTTCTCTTTGGTTTTCTTATTTTTAGTGTAAAATGAGTTTAGAATTTGGCAGTTTAGGTCCTTGTGGTTTATAGAAAGGAAAATGGACTAGGGTTTTGGGCTAAGTTATGGGCTTTGGATCCGGGTGAGGGTAACTTAGGGTTTTTAAGGCCCATTAAGGGAGGAGGGGACATTTTTGGACTTTTGTAAAAGTTGAGGGACCAAGGTGAAACATTTTGAGGATTTGTCCTTTTGTTGTTGACTTTGTTTGACCACTGTGACTGGACTTGACTGCGGGTTTGACTTTTCTGGCTTCGGCTTTGATTCTTTGGCTTCTTTTTGTACTCTTCTGATTCTCGTGTCCGTGCTTGCCCGTTTTTGACTGTTTTCTTGTGATTTTTGATATATCCGTACCTGCATACACAAAACACAAATACAAGCATATTTTTGCCATTTTTGGTCTGTTTTGGGTTTATTTGGGTTATTTTAGGTATTAACGGATATGTGTATTCTACACTTATCAGACCCCTAGCACGGAATCGCGGTTTTTGCTTGTTTTACCTTTTCTGGACTTTTCCTGCTCGAATTACATGAAGTGCAAGAGCATTTTATTTAGGTTGAGTTTGCGCATGTAGCTTCAGCATGGCATGCAACTCATTAGCCGTCTTCCCCATGCCGTGCATACTGAAATTCTACACAGTCTAAAGAAAACCCTGATATGCTTTATGGACAAACAGAGTTTTTAACTCATGTAACATCTCATAAGCACTAAGGTTTTCCAGATCTAGTTGGATCTTTGGTTCCATAGTCATGAGCATAATTCCAGCAATCTCTTTTGATCGTTTAACCCATGCAGCTTGAGCTGCAAAAGCTTCTGGAGCAACTTACTAACCAGCTTGAGATGGGACAGGAGCAGGAGGAATTGGCTGCTCTAGGTAACCCTACTTATCCTCAACTGATAGTACAATCCTAAGTTGTCTCTACCAGTCAATGAAGTTGGGTCCAGTTAGTTTTTGTTTCTCGAAGAAACCCCTGAAAATCGAATTGGTAACTACAGAGGTAGTCATCTACAATCTGAAAAAGTTCAAATAATTAGTATTGTCGATAATTAAATTCTTAAAAGAATTAACTACCCAATTAATTACTAATAAGACTAAGATCCAACTTGACCTCTCACTTATTACCGGAGGTCTGACCAACGTGTAAACAAGTAGGGCAAGAGGTAAGCGACGAGCGTTAATTGCATGGAATGCAACTCTTAGTTTTATGAGACTTATGACATTAGTAAATCTTATAGCAATGTCAAATGCATATTTTGTCTCATCTTATGCCTCGGGTCCGAGGTCTGAACAGGTAACTCGATTTAAGTCGACCAAAAAAGAACGTGCAAAAATTGACAAAAGGTCTGAACAATGGAAAAAATTCACCATGGGTTGGAAAGGCCCTGAGGTCTGACCAGAGAAGTCAATCCAATTGCACGTGTTCTTAATTTGGCTGGCATAGACTTAAAATTTCACATAGGGGTATACACATAAATGTGATAAAATCATGTACAAGAAGCATGCAAAACATCTTTTAGCACAAGTTAAGAAAATATTTTGTTAACCTTTTTGATATAGACATCATTTTGTCAAATGTTCTCGGTAGTTCCATTTTGGACGCACAAAGAAGCGGAGAAACAGGTCAGCGCGAAGCTTATTAAAAACCTGACTTTTTTTGGGGAGCATAAGCAACCCGCCTTAAACTTCTCTTCTAGTTTGTCCATAATGGGTGGGGCGTACTTCCAATTGACTAATGATGTATTAATGTTAAGAAAAACCCTTTGTTAACATTAGTTTTATATATGCCAATATCGCAGGAAGCATTACAAATTGATCAAACCCTATGTTGTACTTCTGCACGTGTCCGAAGACACAAGTTATTTTAATAATTCCCTCATATGCCGAAGCATGTAGTGGGGCGGGAGAAGATTAAAGATCAATTTAACCCTAGAAGTTCACTAAAACCATGATCAATTAAGCCATGGTGCAATAGTGATTCATCATATGATAAAAGCGTATAAAAACCAATATTTTACAAGAAATCAAATTTCATAGTTTAATGTCCCTATTAAATTTGTCCAAAAACCCTAGTTTCACAAATAACACATAATTGGTCACAAGGAGTATGATTACGTGTATAATATCAGACATGTTCAAACCAAATTTCTCTATAAGTATTAGTCCGTTTTTAGAGTTTCATAAAGTCCATTTGCAAATATTGAGCAATCACATGACATATCACATATAAGCAATTAAAACAAATAGAAAAATGGAGTAGAAGTGAAGACAGACTCTTATATTGAAAGCAGTAAAGCATATAATGCCTCGAGTTCTCAAAAGAGTATTTCCCAAACGGAGAACCAAAAGACTCTCACTAGGTTTTCTGCTAAAGTACCTAGATCGCCACATCCATCATATAGCATGATTGCGTGAGTCTTAAGGCCGAGATAAATCAAGAATAGAATAACATGGCAACTTAATTAACTTTTAATTTTAATCTATTCTTCTTATTATCAAGTAACATTAGTATTGATTCTAGGTGTTTATTCACTATTTATGGAAAGGATTGCATATAGTTGCCATAATTTTCCAATAAATCAAGATTTCATGCAGCCCTAACGTGTTTAATATGTGTGTAACCCATATAACACCAAACGAGTTGACTCGTGATGCCACTGTTGGGATTTAATATCTAGTTAACCATTAACAACTACGAGTACGCAGCGGATATGGATCAAGTTTGGCATATACTATTAACACACAATAAACATAAAGAAATCATACCTCTTGAAGAATCAAATGCTAACGAAACAGAGTGATAAATTTTCACCTCTATGGATGCTCACACAAACACGTCAACCAAATGTGCCCGGATGCTAGCCTTACTTCACGTGTATCCCAAACAACTAGTGTATACCAAAGTAACCTGAATTAATTACCAAAACCCACTCTTGTGCTTTGTACCAAAAATCAGGAAAATGGAACTAGGTTTTCACTGAATTCGGTTCAACCAAAATAGGGCAAACAGAACCGAAAATCTCCAAAAGAAAACCCTAGTCGAATCTAACTGTTGTCACACCTTGACAACCTGTAAACCAACGTCCTAAATCTGTTATGAACCTTGTGGGATCGAATCACACCTTGGAATCCCTTTTGGGGACTACCGAAATTCAACAGGAAGGGAAAAGGAGAACCGAAAATGGCAGAACCCTAATTAAGGTTTATGAATTCGGCTGTTATGAGTTAATGGAGGGGGAATGAATTTCTGAGAGTTATTAGGGTTATGAGATGCGTGTTTATGAGCTAGGGGTGAGAGGTTTATATACCTCTCAAGCCCTAATCATGATAACACTAAAAAAACCTCTTTAAACCTTATCATAACTCTTTTTCTCTCCTTATCTTCAAAGACCATTGAACCTAGACACTCTCTAGATCATTCCTAGGCTGGCTACATCACTAGGACATCCATAGGTTCTTGTCTTAGTCGTTTTTGGTCCTTTGGTTTACATTTAGAAACGTACGTGAAGTTTAAACGCACTCTAAGTGTTTAACGTGTGTGCCCCCAATAGGCTCACACATTTCTAGTCGTATATGAGCTAGTCCAACTCACATAATCCAACACTTGAAGAATGACTTGCAAAGCAGAGTCTTATAAGAAAAAAACAAACTTGTAAGAACATAAAGGTAAGAGAAAAAGAAGATGCTCTCAATTTCATGGATTGGTTTGCAAGCATAGTATCGAATGTCTTATTTTTTTCTTACTATAAGTAAGCATATGAGCTCAACGAACACCATATCTTAAAACATACGTATATAACAATAATAATGAAGGTCTTAGAACATGAGCATCCACTGGAGCTTATTGATTTGCAGCCGCCAAAAAATGTAGATGTATGGGAAGAAGAATCTGATGACGATGGCGATGACTTGATTATTGAAGATGAGTTTCGATGTCCATGTAACCGGTGCCACCAAGATATCACTGTGTACCACAGGTACTACTATAAATGTACTTTAGGTTCATGTGATATCCTGCTTCACAAATTCTGTGCAGAGTTGGCGCCAATGTTAAACCACCCATCACACACACATTCTCTTCGCCAAGGTTACTACCCATATGGGAATTGGGCATGCGATTATTGTCAAAGTCAACACAAGATTGATGAAGTAGGATATTCATGTGTTAAAGATTGTTATTTCTATATTGATGTAAATTGTGTCATGGATGTTGAAAAAAAGAGCATCCATCACCCAAGCCACCCACACAAGCTGGTCTGTGCTATCTCTACACCCATTTTGTGTCATTGCAAGGCTTGTGGGAGAGAGCATAAAGGGATCTTCTATACTTGTACCACTTGTGTCTTCACCATACACAGTGATTGTGCTTTCCTACCAAAAAAACTGTTAATTCAAAAGACAACAGATGATGCTTTCTACCATCCTCATCCACTCACCATTTCATATTCCTTCCCAATACCAGACCAAAAAGCTAAATATTATCCAAGATGCAGAGTATGTAATGACTATTTTTACGACAAGACTAGTCTTTGGCTTTACAAATGCGAGAAATGTATGTACTATGCGCATGTGGATTGCGCGACATCAAGAAGAGAACCATTTATGTCCATCTTGTCTAGTACTGGTAAGTTATTCTACGATTTCTTCACGTAATTAACTAGATTAGTATTCCTTATTAACTATCTAGCAATTAAACGATTATTATTATACGATATATAATAGCCATGCTTGTTATTCCATTTTCAGGTTCTGGTATACTCGTTAAAAACTATGAGGATGCAGACTATCCTGATATTCTCCATCTACCATTCCCAGATCAGACTCGCAGCATTCTGAAACATTTATTTTTCAAAAAAAATGGACCTCGAACCTTTGAAACAGATGAGGTAAACCTACAACATATCAAACATCAACACCAGGTAATTTTAGTTGATACAAAATGCATTGATAGTACCGTAGGGTCAACCTCATCAACAATAGAAGCATTCTTGTTGCATGACCCAATGAAAAAGATCGAACTACTATGCAACGCATGTTTGAGACCAATAATGTCGATGCCATATTATAAGTGTGCTCAGAGTTGCAACTTTGCTCTACATGAGTGGTGCACAAGACTGCCAGCAAAAGTAGAGAACCACCTAGGACACCCACAACATACCCTCTTTTTTATGTCAAATGTCCCTGCGTTTTTCAACATATTTTATTGTAAAGTTTGCCTATTACCTTGCAATGGATTTGCATATGGTTGTGTCAAGTGTGATTACTACGTTGACGTTAGTTGTGGGTTTATTCCTGATAAAATCACACATAAAGCACACCCAAACCACCTTCTTTCAAGAGTTAAAGTAGATAAATATTTCAGGTTTTGTTATATGTGTCATAAACAACTTCATATTAATTCTTTTCCATTCAGTGACAAATTCATTCCTAAAAAAAATTAAAAACCAATTGAAAATTATAAACAAGTTTTACTCTCCCACAATACTTACACTTTACCACCCTCCCCCCACACTCCCTGACCTTTACAAAGCAGCCACCAAACACTCCAACTCATTTGACACACACACCAAAGTACCAGGCACCACCACCGACCCACCAGCAACCCACGCGCTGACTCTATGATATCGGCAAGAACACACAAGGAGATCTTGTCTGCTCCCATACCCTCCAACTGCGAGGTACCCACAACTCTACACCCCATGCCAGCAAATGTGGTCCAGCCAAGATAAAATACCCACTCTTGCATAAAAAAGCCTAACCAAAACCACCACTCACTCATTATAATATGTCCTATTTGTACACAAAAAAGGACATCAATTAAACCACCTCCCAACCCAAACTACAAATGTTTTACTGGATGATATCCGGTTACATACTCAAGAAATTTCTAAAAGGTAAAGGTCTTTGCCATTATAACCATTATGTATCAACAATTCAGCCTTACGTGAAACCCCAAGGACCCTAATACATACACATTCCCATACCAAGGAATTCCCAAAAACCCCCCACTTGCATTATACAACCACCAAGAATAATAGATAAAAACATTCCCACTAAAACCTTGAAATAAAAAAATCACAAGCAATGAAGAAACACAAACGCCTGAAATTTTGCTCGGCTAAGATTCACCAAGGTCGCTATCATTATGATAGACAAGTGATATTGTGTTGTAAAATGAGTCTCTAATTCCAGCATTTGACTATAATAACACATATGATTCCATATATTGAATACAAACTTCACTAACTTCGTCGTATTTCAATTGTAGCGAGTTCATTGCAATAATATACTGAAAATGATGGCTATTCCTAACTTGTACCTAAACACCTGAACCAAACTCTTAACGGGTAATTTAAAACAGCTAAACAAACACTGTTCACAGAGACTCCACCTAAACACATAGGCCGTATCGCAAAAAACTATGATACGCCGTAACTCCATAATATGTATGACAAACCCTATAAACGTACATTAAAACTTTAACAATTAATCAAAATACGGTCCAGTCTAATTGAGGACAAGTATACATTCTAATTCCCATCCCCCCACTTGAATTATACAACATCCTTGTTGTATAGATAAAACATTAAAAACGGGAATTTAAAAGAATTAGAATGAGAAACTCGCCTGATATTTTGCTCGATAGATTCACCATGTCGGTTTATGAGCAAGGATGTGTGTTGTAAATGAGTCTATATTCCAGCATGACTATAATAACACATAGGATTCCAGATGATTGTTACTTCACTAACTTCGTCGATTTCTTTGTAGCGAGGTTCTGTGCAAAATATAGGAAAAATGATGCATTCCTATCTTGGTACCTACGGTTAATTTAAATAAGCTAAACAAAACTGTTCAAGAGACCAATAAGCCGTATCCATAAACTAGAATACGCCGTATTGAGAAACCTATAAAAAATATCTAAATACGGGTCAGTCTATTGAATACGCCGTATCATGTGCATGAATACGCCGTATTGACAGGACTGACAATAATGTTTTTAAAGTGCATAAAAATAAAGGACTAATAACGTCCAAACAATCAATACGCCATATGGTATAGAGAGGATACGCTGTATTGATGTCTGGGAAGACAAACTTGATAAAAATAAATAACAATCTGGGTTGTGTCCTGGGAAGCACTTTTGTTTACAGTGAAGTCTTTAAGTTAGACTTTTCCTTCCTTCTTCTTTTCATTCCATTCTTGTTACCATCCATCCTTCGTCCATCATGCGAAAGATTTCTTGATATGCTCGGCATGCATCTTTGCTTGTACTCGTTAAATCTTCGTATTAATCTTCTTTAACCACAACATACTCTTCGTCTTGTCCGAATGAATACTTAATCATCTCGAATCTTCTTACAGTGCAAACCGGCAGCTCATGAGTTTTATTACTACATATCTCTTGTCTTTCATCAACTTCATGATCCATGTCATATTCATGATCATGGTTTGTATCATTATATATGTTCCATCATTTTCGTCATTCGTAACTTGATTCATCATCATCGTCTATAATTCCTTCCATGATAACTTTGTTTCTTAAAGCTTCTTATTTCAGCTCTCCATCCTCTAAGGCTTCGTACCATTCATAATCCTGATAATGAAGTGAGTTTCCAATTATGTAAGCTCCAGGCAAGTTTCCTCTATTACAATATCCATTCCTCCAACCACATGTTGGCCATTCCAAACATCTAGTTTTAAAATTGAAAGGTTTGCAACAATGTGTAACTAGTGTGGGTTCTTTCCATGCTCCATAATTCGTCCATGGTTTTTCGTGTACCCATGGCACATCTTTGTTCTATTCGTAAATCCAATCGTCCTTAAATTCTTCATAAGTCTTGAACCCTTCAATGTCTTTAGTAAGGAGATCAGGATCTATCTTAAGTAGGTAATTAACTCTTTGAATTTTTCGCACAACGGTGTTTCATAATCGAACAGGTTTGTTTCAATTCTAAAGATTTCAATGATTTCTTGTTCATCATCATGATCAGTTTCCTCAAGATTGAAAGTTTCATCATTCGTTGGCTCAATTTCGTCACTTCCCAATTTCCAGTAGTCCCACAATGCTCCTTTAGTAAATATATCCATCGTCTTGTAGTTCACAAACTTTGAGGCCAACCAATTTTTGAACTACGGATTAGTAGGGTCCTACTTAATTATCGGGGTGTTAACTTTGCCAGTGCGGGAAGGCGGGTAGTATTTTCTAAAAAAATTATTAGTCAAATCGACCCAATTAGTAATTGATCCTTTAATTTCATCAAACCACCTCCATGCATCTCCAACCAATGAGATTGAGAAAACAACAACTCTAAGTTTATCCTGATTCACATTCGGTAAATCAATTGGGTCAACACTTTTTAGAAAGTATTTGATATGCTCGATTGCGTCTTCCCCATTAGTACCACTAAAGGCATTTTTGTGCAAATCGTCAAGGAATTTTCCTTTCAGCCCATAGGCGTTCTTTTCATTAAGCGTAATTCTTGTAATCCCCGAATAGTAATTTGCTTGGTCATTAGTCATGATTTTTTTCGTTGTTGATTTTGCTTCTTTGTCTGCCATCTCTTCTTTAATCAACTAGCTCTGATATGTACGACCTTTCACAAAAGTAAAAATATCAACAAGATTTGTTCTGAAGAAAGAATAAAAAATTAAGCACGAAATTAAATACAAAAATTCAGCTTTTGTTTCAGATGATCGATACGCCGTATTCAATTTAAGTGAATACGCCGTATTAATCTGTTGAGAGAATACGCTGTATTAGACAAAAAGTTAGATACGCCATATCGGTTTATCGATCAGAACAATGTATTATGAAAATCAATTAAATACGCAAACAATAAGACACACAAATATATAAGCAAATATACAGAATATACAGAATTATACACTAATCCTAAGAGTTAGATCTAATCTAATGTCAAAAACCAAAATATCAAATAAAAATCAAGATTATTTTTCACTCCCTGGCAGCGGCGCCAAAAACTTGATGGTGTTGTCGTGTAGGTGTAATTTATGCTTTTAAGTTTTAAATTTATATTTTGCCGACTTTATCTAAAACTACACTTTTCATGGGCAGTGTACCCGATCGATGAGAGTTTCATGGTAAGTAGAGTGTCGATCACTAAGAGCGAGAAACACTTTCAATTTATTAATACTTTGGTTTTTCAAGTCTAAATCAGTCTAATATGCTAAACCTATGCTAAACCTATGTTAATCCTAAATCTAATAGATAAGGGGGGTTTTCAGCCTGAGAGACTGGCACATGTTTTGTGGTGACTAAAATCAATTCAAGACACTAAAACACACGCAAGCAAATTAACAGAAGATAAAGAGCGGTCTAGCCAAATATAAGAAAACTGTATTAACCATCATTAATCCAATCAAAACGTTGGTATGTTTATTAGTGCAATGATTACTTATCTTGAGGCGGCATATCATTCTTAAGACTTAGGCGTTACTTCTTCCTAAGACCTAGACACGTAGAATTCTGTCATAATTAAATGCTTCCGCATAAAGCATCCTTATTTTCTGATTATAATCTATCTTAGGGATTAAAGCAATGGTGATCTTGTTAAACCCTAGCTCATAGAGACATTACCCACTTACTGCTTAATGGCAATTCATACACTAGTAGTCCACTAACTAAGTCTTTACCAATTAATTGAGAACGTACTCGTTGATACCAAGGTCCCTTTATGGTCTAACTAAGCTCATAATCTAAGGGGAATGATAGGTCGTTATTTATGATCCTATTGGTCTAGATGTATAAATCACTATATGAAGAGCTATCCTGGCATCTAGATTACTTAGTCCGTATCACTAGATCCAGTTGAATGATAGGTCGCATATAAAAGTGATGCGGGTCTCGTAAGACTTCTACACAAAAAGTTTTACAACTCCTTAGGTAGTGCACCTAATCGTTGTAGTGTAGTATAGGCAAGACTCGGGGTTGTTTATCATTCACTTAAGGAATAGGTTGAGAAGGCTTGATCACGGTCTAACAGAATTCTAAGAGTTGAGAGAAGATTATTTTTGTATTTTATGAAAGCAGGTAAAATCATATAATTGGAGAGAGGTTTGGTTTTAGCTATTTAAACTAAATATATTAACTACGTTACTGGTGATAACAATAAGATAAAATATTGTGTTTATTTAATCATGTATTACTCCCTAGATTGCTTCTCTTAGTGTTGTTGCCTTGTCACACTTGTGATGATCTGTGTTACTATTTCCTAAAGCATGAATGAATTACACAAACTCGCCGTCTACTTAGTATGCCGCTAGAGCAACGCACATGCAAGGTAGTATGAAGACTATTACCTGATGGTATCCTTTCTACACAATCATGTTTCCCTAGACATATCAACAGTGATGCAGACAAAAGCTGGTTTTCTAAGACCTAACGTACACATCCATCACAAGAAGCAACACCACTAAGAGCTACATTCTAAGTTTCATACAATCATAAATAAACACAATAATAGGTTTAGCCAAGCATGTTAAAGATAAAGCAAGAAAAATAAATCAAACAACACAGACATTTTGAATGATTAAGTAAACCTTACTTGATTAAAACATGAATTGGAAGAGGTACAATAGGTTTTTAGGCCCTAAAATCGTCTCCTACAGCTGCTAAATGAACTAGGGTTCATACCCTCTTTTTATTCTAAAGTTACACACTCAAAACTCTAAATTCGAGTTTGTATATATAGGAAAAACGTTGTGACGGCGTCGCGTTTTAATCTTGACGCCGTCATGAATAGAATAGTCTAGATATTAGGCTAGGTTGTGTACTTGTAATGCCGTTTTGAGATATGGTGATGCCGTCTTGATCTTCATGGTGACGGCATCACGTTATATTTGTGACGCCGTCTCCAGCCACTGTAGAGACATTCTTGATAGATGTTGGTGTAGGTTCGTAGTCTTGTCCGTTTCTTCTCCAAATGAGCCCAAGTCACGTGTAATTCTTCCAAATAACTTTCAAATGAGAAATAACTGAAAAGAAATGATTAAGTACCTATTTTGGGCATAAATGCACTATTTTGGGGGTTAAACGACCCTGAAAAAGTGTATAAAATGACACCTCATCAAATACTCCTACACTTGTGTTAGCCCTAAAATAGGTAACTAATCCGGAATTACATTTATCATTTATAGTCGTGTCGGGTTAGTTTAGTTAGTCGTGACCGGGACTATAAATACCCCCTATATACTTCCATGGCGGGGTGAAGCTCACTTTTGTAAAGTGTGAAAGTGTGTGTTTTCTCTCTACAAAAACACACATCTTCTATCCTTTTTCTTTTCTCTCTAATTCAATGGCTACTTTTCTTTTCCATTTTACCAAGCCTCCGGATCCATTGTTATAAGGGTGAATCTAATGTTATCAATTGGCATCAGAGCCTAGGAGCATATCGTGATCGTTGTTTGCTGAATCAGAGGTGTTCGTGGTGGTTTTTTTTTGGTAAGAAACTCAAACTGAACGCACCCTTTTTCGCTTACTTTTTGATCTAAAACGTGTGTTTTACGACAATCAACTTGTACTTTTATTAGTCTTATATGTACTAGCAACTTATTTGGGTATCAAAACACGTTTTTGGATCAAAAAATTATGGGTTTTTGAAGAATTTTTGAAGGAAGCGAAATGTGTTCTTGAAGGGAGCGAAATATGTATTTTGGAGGGAAATATGTATTATTAAGAAAAATATGCAGGTCAAGTCACATTTCGAGCGAAATATGTCAAAAATTTCTTCAAACGAAACATGTTGGAAGATTTCAAGCGAAATGTGCAAGGAAATGTTAAGCGAAATGTGCAATTTCTTCGCAGGCGAAACATGTTTCTTAAACCAAGCGAAATGTGTAATTTCCTTAAACCAAGCGAAATGTGTAGATTTCAAACGAAATATGCAGGTCTGTTTCTCAAGCGAAATATGTTGAAATGTGCCAAGCGAAACATGACACTGTTTAAGGAAATTTTATGTGTAGATTTCAGGTGGGCATGTGACCGACTTTAGGCATGTAACTGAATTTGGGAATATGATCATCAAGACAAATCAAAACATAAACACCAAAGCAAACACAACACTTAATGATAAAACGATCCTGAAAAGATTCACTTAAATGTCAAAACATCTAGAGATTCGGATTACGATGACAAGTGATCACTAAGTTGATTTGATACCCCTTATTTGCGATTGAAGTCGGATTTTTCAAAGGCGTCTACTTATTTCAGTCATCATGACTTTCTGCTATTTTTTATCGATTGATGACTTGATTGAACGTATACAGTTATGATTAAGACTTGGATTATCTAGTTTCCAAAAGTCAAGGGGTGGTTGGATGAAGACCTGGATAACATTAAAATTAAAAGTGAACGCGTACGAGAAAAAAAATAAAAAAAAATAAATAGTGAAATTAAATAGTATTGTAAATGACCTAAAAATACGGAATGTTACAATAAGGTACTTCGAGATTTTCTTCTACACCGTTCTTCAATCAACAACAGTGCAAGATTAAGTAACAAATTTGGGGGATTTTACTTCAGTTTCAAGTTTGATATATCGGGTTTACTTCACCATGTGATCACGACAATAGCCTACAGAATACGAGGTTGGTAAGTTAGCCAGAGAGTTTAAAGGTTGAGATGTAATCAGCACTTCTCACGGGTATTTTTGTGCTATTCCAAGACAAAGATACTTCACAGTCTAAGCAAAATCTTCAAAGTTCTTCGATGACATTCATTCACAAGACCTTGATTATACCAAGTGTTCTTGATTCTTGCTTCATCTCCTCTATGGTTTCTGAAGTCAAGAGGGTAATGATTCTTTTGTATATCAAGATTTGTGCTTATGACAAGAACTTCTCGAGTATATGAACGTACACGACAATGATGCTTCCGAGAGTTCGCAACCATCATGGGGGAAAATGTGTACATCTGGGACTTAATTGACTTTGATGTTACCATGTCAACTTCCAGGGGGAAGTAGTGTATACTACTTCACTAAGAATGGTTTGTGAAGTATTCTGCAAACATGAGAAGAACAGATGCTGATTTCTCACATGCACCCCCGAACGAATATTCACCAAGCCCTGATGACAAGAAGATTCACAATGAAGATGGTCGTTGGTGTGGTTTGACTTCTACAAAATTCCGTTGTGCACGTCAATGACAAGTAGAAGATTGTTCATGCTACATCAAAGTTTCAGAATCTGCTTAAGATAGGGATGTTGGTTTGGGGGGAAGCTGATTCAGAAACTTCGACAAAAAGGAGTCTATGAAGAAAGCTTTTCAAGACATGTTGCATGAATTGGGGGGAAGTTAATCCAACTCATGCATACTACAATGGTTCCAGAACAAGTAAAGACAATGAAGATCTAAGCTGGAATACAAGTTTCAAGACCAAGAGAACTTAGAAGACATCTTCAGCTTTAGAGGCGCTTTTGAAGACTTTATATGCGTTGTTATTGTACTTGTAGGAATATTGTAAGTAATTCAGATTGTCCACATATTGGGGAAGATTTTTATCCCTAAAATATAGTGACTAATCCAGAAATAATATATCACTATATAGTCGTAGTCGTGTAGTTTAGTTAGTCCGTGACAGGACTTATAAATACCCCTTCCATACTTCCATAGAGGGATGAAGCTCACTTTTATAAAGTGTGAAAGTGTATGTTTTCTCTCTATAAAACACACATCTTCCATCCTTTTCCTTTTCTCTCTAATTCAATGGCTAATTTTTCTTTTCCATTTTTACCACGCCTCAACCGGATCCGGTTGTTATAAGGGTGATCTAGATGTTTCAACTGGGATTTGCTTGTCCTCAAGCGATGGGCTTTTCTACATAGTCAATAACAATATGAGGGTCATTTTACCTACTTTTTAAAAATATTTTATAACACAACCTCCTAGACCTCGTAATTGAAAGCACGGAAAGTATATACTAGCACCTCACATAAGTGTTTGGGATTCTCTCTTTCACTCAGGTGTATAATGAATTATAACATATGGGGGAAAATAGAAAATCACATTCATTACCTGTCATAGCATATAAATTACCATAGGATTGGTATAGGATCAAAACCTCCACCGCTAGGATGCAGGTATTTTATTCTTACTATCTAAGAGTTATTTAATAGAGGGTTGTGGGGTGTAGGTGTAAGATAACATATAATAGAAACAGAAATGAATGAGATACATTTGGGTGGTGACTTTGGGTTAATTTGGGGTAGAAGGGTTAGCTAATTACTTACACGAATACATGCTGGGTTGGTTGCTAAGCCAACACTTGGACGAAGATATACAAACTCTACACAACTCTACATCAATCTCTTTCTTTTTCTTTTCTCATTTTTTTCATTTTTTTTAATAACATAATACATCACATGGGGTTTATAACACGTACCCCTACACTTGAGCTTTTACATGCTCGATATTTACAATCTAACTAATGACCCGTTTGAGTGATCAAAATAAATGGAGCTTCTTGACAAACATATGGGGGTATTGACTTAACTTTTCTTCCCCATTCTTCTGCGAAATAAATACTACCATGAATCCCAATCGTCCCAAAACTGTATTTACAAGGATAAGGACTTAGCAACCGTGTACTCAATAATTAACTTGGGTTAAAACACAATAATGTACTAAAAGCGAGTACATATAAGGTAGGCTAAGGCTTTTTGGGTGTAACGATTGGTTTAAGGGTGACAATGCTCTTCATTAATAGTCTGGATTAACCAGAAAATTATGAGAACCGTGAAAAAGGATAGGCTCGGAGGGTTGTACTAGGGTATCCTGCACTAAAGGTGAGTGCATGGCAAGGGTGTGGGATAGTTATATGATCGGTGTGACCATCATAACAATTACAGGTTTAAAACATGGGTTAATCCTAATGCCTCTTATCAAGCAAATCCTAATACTTACTATGCGGTCTCGGGATGCATCACAAAAATAAGTTCTAGAATTTAATATGCACATTCCAGAAAAGGCGACGAAGACCACACGTACACATCCGTAACGACGGAATAGACACATGTGACTACTCACTCCTTAACTCGAATCGGGTAAAGATAAAATCATCTTGGTTTACCGACGATACGTACCCGAATTCCTAAAGATCTAAAGGCGAACCTCACATTTTTGGGGTGAAATTTTAAGGGTTATTGTGCTAGTCATATAAATTTCTATCCATGGGTCGCTAGTAATACTAGGTTTTCGTTGGTATGTGTCGTAAAAAAATTAAAATTTTGGTAAAATCACCTTTTTATGCTATGTTTCGATATATTACCCATCTTTTTAAGGACAAAGCAAATCACAAATGAAAGAATAGTTTCTAAGGCTTATTTCCCCTACACTTATTTTGAACATTGTCCCCAATATTCTCTGGAAGTACCCGTTAAAACAGATAAAGGGAAAAGAAAACAAGGAAAAGAAACTAGTACTCCCCTGGTTTACTTAATAATGGAGAAGAAACATGCGATAACTGGTTAAATCGTCCTCCAAGAATCATCCAATGAAACTTCCTAAGAACTTCCAAGCTTCTTCTCATAAAATATAACCTGTAATCAAAGACAGAGAAAACTATACCAAGCATAAAATGTACGATTTACCAATATACAATATGAATTTAGGGTTCAACTCAATAGATAGGATAAAAGAATTGTTAAACTTATTAGGTTTTTCAGGTTTATACAGAAGAATACCTATATTAAATGTTGCACAAGTTTCATTTTCAAAAATAATTAAAAACTTTTGAGTTTTCTGGACCTGGGCCTTTGACGCCGTCGGGGTTGGTATGACCCCGTCACAGGTGTCGTGGTGACGGCGTCGAGTGTTAATCGCGACGCCGTCTCCACCGTTTGTGAAAACGAATTTTATTTTTGATGAAAAATTTCTAACACTTGATTCCATAAGTTAGTTTCTGTATAAATTGTTGTATAAAACCTAAGAACTAAAAAATTCAATCATATGACTCGATACTGACGCGAATTAATCTAAACAATTCATTTAACATGTTTGAATTTTGGCTCAAAAGCCGGATAAATTCCCCTACATTTATTGTTTGCAAAATACCTTTGATTAAAATTAAGACGAGGATAAAGACAATGCAAAGCATGATTACAAGATAATTCAAACATAATAAAACAAATAGTGAAGAATTAAAACCCACATGACACTCCTAATATGCGGGATAAGTAAATATTAGGTTGATGAGACGTGCTTGGGTTGCCTCCCAAGAAGCGCTTGTTTTTGTTCGATTCATGAGCCTGACTCTACCCTTATTTAACAGATAAAGGGGAGGGTTCCCCTACACTTGAGTTCAAGTGTGGGTGATAGTAACGGTACATACCATCATTGTGAGAAGGGGTCACATGCTAAAAAATTGGTTGTTGAATAATATGCTCTAAACGGTGTGTTTCTAAAATTCTACCTCTCTCATCTTCATTTGGCCTATCAAATAAACTAAGTTATTTTCCTAGAGGAGAAACTTCCTTTGATTCTAATCCCCAATCATCATCAAACATCTCCCAATTTAAAATATCAACACCTAGGGATGCACTTTTTCCTAAGAGTAAACTACACCGTTGGTCCTTGTGGTTTGCGTTGACCAGCGTCCCTAGTCCCTTGACCAAAAAAGTTGCACCATCCGTCCTTAAGTGGTAAACGTTTTACGTGCCCATACAGAACTTTCGCGTACCGTCGTATGCCATTCGGATTGTGCAATGCACCCGGAACTTTCCAACATTGTATGATGGCCATTTTTCATGACATGATAGAGTTTTTTCATTACATGATAGAGAAAATATGGAGGTTTTTTATGGACGATTTTTCAGTTTTTTGGAAGATTTCTTTTCCCCTCATGTTCTTGCCAATTTAGATAAAATGCTAAAAGTGGGAAGATTCCAAATTATGCACATAAATTAGGGAAAAAGCCAGTTCATGGTTTTAAAGAAAGGACATTGGTTTTTTTACTTTTTTTAAGGACACAAGATTCATCTAGAAAAAGGAATGACAGTCGATAACGCCAACAAGTTGAATGTAATTTTTCTTTTTTTTTTTTTTTTATTTTTTGTCCTTTATTCTAATGCTCCCTCTCCAACGACAAGTGTTAAAGAATTCAAAGTTTCTCTCGCATGCGATTCTATCGAAGATTTTATCCAAAATCAGGACTTTCCAAAATCGTCTCGACCCCTGGACCCATCTTTTTAGAAAAGAAACACACTCCTTTCACTTTTTTCTGAAGAATGCATTCTAGCCTTTACACCCAAATTAATTGAAAAAAAAAAAAAAGAAGAAGTTTTTGATACTCGAAAGGCTCCAATTCTCATGCTCCAAATTGGCGACCAACCTTTTTGAAATCATGTGCAGACTGAAGCAACCAGTGATTAATGCAATAGTGCGGTCCAGGACAAAGGATATGAAAAAAAAAAGGGGAAGCCATTTTCCGACCAATTTCCCCCCAAAATTTTTAAACGCTAGCACGGACCATGAACAGTAAGCATAATTCCCAATATACACAACAAACCGAAAAGAAAATTGCTTGCTAAGTTGTCTTAATGGCTCTTCGAGAAGAGTATACGATCATATCTAAAAAATCCATGAACAAGAGTGTTTTTTACCACGAGATCACTCCGCATTGAAAAATAAGTCTCTTCAAACATAAGAAATAGAACGATGCGCCAAAGCAAGATTGCTTGCGATGGGTCTTACTTCTTCAAAAATTTGATTTTAAAAGTTATCCGGAATACCAAGGGAGGCTAAATGTATATTTTTTAATAACTAACTATGGCAATGCCGATCACCTCTCTCGTGCTCGAAAATTCCGCGACCCTTACGAACATGTTGTTTTTTTTTGAGACCCAAGAAGAGCTCAAACGAACTTTTCTCTCTTTTAGAGACTTTAAAAAAAAAAGTGTGTTATAAAGAGAAATACCTCCAAAGACCAAAGTACCCACACCGTGGTTTATTTATCTTTCATTTTTACCCAATCACCCCATTCGAACAGGAAACCGCCAAAACGCCAACCACCCAAGAGCACCTCTATCCCTCCAACATAACTTCGATCCCCCGAATCGCCATTCCAAAGACCGCCCGAAATTCCAACTAGCTTCACCCAAGTCCCAGCATTCGCAGTTAGCAGCACCACCCAGACCTGCCAACGGATCATACACACCATCCCTACCGAACTAACTTCAGAAACTCAGCGCGCCTAAAACCACCTGAATTCGCACGACTTTTCAAACATACCACGCGGGGAAATTCATTAAAAAAATAAAAATGGGCGAGTCGACACACCCCACAATTGGTAAAAAGAAAAATAACAAGTTCTTTAAAAAAAAAAAAAACAAAAAAAAACACAAACACCATAACGAAAAAACCAAAAAAAAAAAAAACAAAAAAAAAATAAGATTAAAAAGCATTAAATTTTTTGGGATGACCCCTTTTCCTTTTTCAAGACGTGTGCGGATCAAAATAAATTCCGAAGTGTGTAGATGGCAAAGAAGCTCGTCAAAAAAATTCCTCCAAGAAGCGTCGCTTGGTCATAGTGGCCCCCCCCCCCCCCCCCACCAACCGGGGGGACGATCCCACAAAAAACACACTATCGATAATTAGAAAAATGGCATGAAAAAAGGCACCCATCGATAAAAATGTACAACGGTGCCAACTGCTTTACAACCGCCAAAAAGATATTTTTGAAATGCCCGAGGTTTCATCTTCTCTTCATTCTGCCCTACCATTATATAAAAGAGGGAGGCCTACGAATTTGTCAAAACTTGGATGCTTGTCAAAAAAGGGATGACAAGGCAAAATCTCTCAACGTGATGAATCCTCAAAATGTAATCCAAGTTTGTGGAGATTTTCGATTTATTTTTTGTGGGGGAATTGGGATTTTTCATGGACCTTTTCCCGCGTCGTCTAGGGGTAACAAATATATCTAGTAAACATGCCGTACGGTTGATCCTTTCACCAAGTGGGTTTGAAGCGAAAACCGCTCCCCCACCAAACGATTTTGCTAGGTAAGTTTTATTAAGTATGTTCTTAAAAAAATTCCCTTTTCCCCCCTTCCTCCGATTTGGGTGCTCAACGAGAGCAATCATATAGAGCATCCGTAAGGGACCCATTTTTTTGTAACAACAAATTTTGATAAAAGTTATGGGGTCTAAAAAAAAAATATGGTGGTCCACCCATCGTCTTTTTTCGACACCCTTAACCACCCTCAAAACGAGTGGTGCAAAGTTGAAGTCACGAATCTGTCTCAAAAGAATTTTAAAGAGAGGACAGGTTAGGGAGGAGCAACCGTGGGGCCTACAGATCATGGGGTCCGACAACTAGATGATGCAATTCATGGGCTTTTAGAATCGCTACAAGACTCCGATAGATGTACTCCGTAAAAAAAAAAAAAAAGAAAAAAAAAGAAAAGGAAAAAAAAAGGAAAAAAAAAAGGAAAAAAAAAAAAAAAAAAAAAAAGAAAAAAGGAGAAAAAAAAAAAAATGAAAAAAAAAAGAAAGAAAAAAAAGAAAAAAAAGAAAATTAGTCTATGGAAAAGCGTGTCACTTACCAGTTGAATTAGAACACAAAGCGTATTGGGCTCTCTAGCATGCCAAATTCGATTTATAGACAGCGATCGATACACATCGAAACTTCAACTTAATGAACGAAGCGAGCTTCGTGATCAAGCTTACGAGAATATTTCACAATCTACAAGGAAAGACATAGAAACTACACGATTCAAGTAGAAGAACCGAATCTTCAATGTTGGTGATCAAGTCTTGCTTTTCAACTCCCGATTAAAGATTTTCTCCGAAAAGCTCAAGTCTCGATGGTCCGGACCTTTCACAATCACCGAAGTTTATCCTTATGGCACTGCCAAGTTATCTCATACCGATGGTTCTAATTTCAAAGTCAACTGCCACCGTCTTAAGCACTACTATGGAGGGGATGCACCACCATTGGTTATCCCGGACCTCCAGACTTTCCCTAAGGACAACTAAATTCTGTGATCGAGTTTTGCCCAAGCTTGCACGCGGTTTACCAAAACAAGCGCTTCGTGGAGTTCACCCTATGCTTATCATCTCTAGTTTTCTTCTATTTCTTATCTAATGTGTTGGTTGAGAGAGCTGGTTATCTTTCCGATTTCTCGATGTTTGTTGCTTGTTTGTTGTGATTTTTGTAAGATTCTCCCAACAAATTCTTTGAAGCCTCTCGTGTCCAGTGTTGTTTCCTGTTCTACTCGAGCTTCCTCATACCTTATGTGTGAAAAGTAGTATTGAGGGAGATCCATATCTTTCATCATTTTCGATTAACGTGTTTTCTGCATACCTCATAAACGGCGTAGATTTACGTAGAAACCCTAACTTTAAACATTGAGGACAATGTTTTCGTTTTAGTTTGGGGAAGGGAATCATCGATTGATATTGCTTGCTTATTGTTTTGTTTCTTACGTACCCGTTTTTCACCACAAAAATAATACAAAAAGTTTAAATTTATAGTCATAAAAAAAAGTTGCTAAGACAAAAATGTAAGGTTTTCCGTTGGTAAGAATTGAAAGTAATTTTAGACCCACGTACGTGTAAGTTTCTAGCTTTCCTCGCCTTAACAATAATATGATGATAGTTTTGCTAGTCTCATGTAGACTTTAAATATGCTAAACTTGAAATCATTAGTAAAAGAAGACTTGTGCTAATCTCAAGTAGATTTTAAATAGGCCGAGTTGGATTTTAATTATAGCTAAGTATTTTGCAAGAAAAAATTTTGTGAAGATGCCAAAAACTATAAAGCCAACTTAGTTGGATGTTGCTGTGTAGCTGTAAAGAGAAGACAAAGACTAAAAGACAAAGTAAGATCTGGTTTTTCAAAGAACATCAAACAGATCATCCTTCAAGAGAAGCTAAGGACTTGAAGACATGCTTGGATACAAAATTCTCAAAAGCCCAAACTAAAGACAACTGAAGAAACTTAAAGTTAACAAGTGCAGTTCAAGTTTAGGGGAGGATTGTTAGGAATTTTGTATAACAGAATTAATTCTGTTGGTATTATAGTTAGTTCTGCTAGTGTAATAGTTAGTACTGGTACAAGGTTTATCATAGTTAGTACTGGCAATATTAAATAGTTAATACTGTTTATGTAATAGTTAAGTCTGCTTACGCATAAATTAGTTAGAGTTAAAGATATGCATGAGATATCTTAGGAAAAGATATGCATTATCTTTATACATGTTTTGTAAAGCCCATTAGGGTTTCCTTGGTCTATAAAAGGATCCCTAGGCATAGTTAGTAGATATAGTTCTACAAAAGATCATAGAGATCGAATAGTAATCATAGTTTCTAATCTGTAACTTAGGCAGATTCAAAGTTCAATATAAAAGTTTTTTGATTGTGTTCTTCTTTACATTGTTGATTAAATTCCGCGTAATCAATAGTGGTTAATCATTGTTTCATCATTGTTACTTTAGATTTATCTAAGGCAACAAACCCTTTACAAGCTAAAGGTTAAGATCCATTAAGCAAAGGGATCCTACAGGAACCGACTAGTGTTATTCAATGAAACCGGCCAACAGTAACCAAATCTGAATTTTGATATGCAAAATCTTAAGAGATCATATGTAATCTTATAAGATTACCCTAATATATGATGTATTTGATGATGTCATTAATGATGTAAGTAGTATTTAAACCATTTACTTATAATTCTAAATATTTCTAAATATGGAATGGTGAGAGTTGATATAACACGTGTGTGATTTGGGTAGTTTACTTTAACGTGGTTTTATTAGTTGTTATCAATAAAACACAGTAAGATAGTAAGATAGAAATAAATGTTTTTACCGGTTTATTTGTATTAACAATCTCCCCCTTTGTGTTGATGACAAAATATAAAACTTATTGGAACTAAATTAGCCAAATGGAAGTATGATTCATGATTGAGGGTTATGTTAAGTTCAATTTTACTTCCCTCTATTTTACTTCCCTTCTCCCCTTTTTTGTCCAAACAAAAAGATTGAAGAGATAATTCTAGTTAGAAGAGGAAGAGAGGTAATAGTTAGATCGAGATTGTCTTGAGTCGGTTAAAACCGAGATGTAAATCTCCTCCTTATTAGAGGTATTGATAAGTGTAAAATACACATATCCGTTTATACCTAAAACATCCCAAATAAACCCAAAACAGACCAAGAATGTCAAAAATATGCTTGTATTTGTGTTTTGTGTGTGCAGGAACGGATAAGTTAAAAATCACAAGAAAACAATCAAAAACGAGCAAGCACAGACACGAGAATCAGAAGAGTTCAAAACCGAAGCCAGAAATGTCAAGCCTCAACAAAATCATGGTCAACAAAAGTCAACAAGCCCAAATCCTAGCCATTTCCCTTTTATAACATCCACAAGGGCCAATCTTGCATTTTTTGAAAGTTATTTATAACTAAAAAAATAAGAAAAGGAAGACAAGGGCCAAAAGTGTAAAATCCCAAAAATCCAACAGTTTTAACTGTCAAAATTGGGCACCAATTTCTTTTACTATTCACCTTTCTTCCCCGTTTCACCATCCAGGGTAAATCAAAGGGGTTTTCCAAATTAAAGGGTGCTTAGGTCAATTCATGAGCTCTCTAACACAAATGAAGGGACAAATCAGTCTTTATCAAAGGATTACTTAACCTCCCCTCAAGAAGAGTCACGTCAACAATGGTGAAAGCACAAATTTATGTGGGTTTTTGTGCTAAAACACTCACAAAAGAAGCACAAACGTCACATCAATGGAATGACACGCTGGCAATCTTCAGGCGTCCACAGTTTGATCAAACGGCCACAATTGATGCTTGAATGATTGAAGAAATGATTGGCCAAGATTAAAAGTTTGGAGAGCAAGGCAAGAGGGCCTAGAAGCTTCAGCTTGGCACTATAAATAGGCCTCATTCTCACACACACAAGGGGTCTTCTTTTTTATCTAGGATTTAGTAATTTTTAGTCTAGCTTAATTTCGTGTTTTCCTTAGATGTAATTTTCCTTTTTCAAGTAATGTAATCAGTTTCTTTAATTAATTAAATTCAGTCTTTAGTGTTTTAAATCTCATTTTCTAAGCTCTCATTTAAAGTCATAAGCTCTCTTAATAAGCAAAATTGTCTCAATAAGCTAATATTAAGCTCTTTCAGTCTATAAGCTGGAATAGAGCTTATTGAATTCAGTATTAATCTTATCTAAACCTTAAATCAGTTTAATATTACATGGATCTTATTGGATTAAAGCTTTTGGAAGGGGATCTTAACTTGGAAGAGATCCCAAGGACTTATACCCTAGCTTATTAATAAGCTAGGGAGCTTGTAGCTGCCTTTATTGGTCCTCTTGTTTAGCTAGAGGAGTTTGTAAGTTTCTCTTTAATTTTCCTTTAAATTCTAGCTTTAAATAATGATATCATTGCTTACTATGTTTAGATCTGCTTATTTGTTTATTCTCTTTGCTTATTAGTGCTTATTTGAGTTTTGTCTAGTTAAATAATCATAGTTGTTTATCTGTTTTTGATTAAATTAGTTTAGATCTTAGTCTTTCATATATTTGTCTTAAAAACCTCTAAAATCCAAAAATATAGTAAAATAGTATAAGATCTTAGATTATTGCTTATTTAGTTGTTAAATCATGCTTATTAAAGTAGTTTTAATCTGTTAATTGTCTGGTAGTTAATACTTGTTCATTAAATTTCAACTTAAAAGCTTTTCTTAAAATCTGTCATAGTCTAAAAGGGGTGTTTGGTTTAGTGCACTCTTGAATTGCACTAGCAGTACTAACATAAGTTAGTACTGCTGAACCTTTACACTACCAGTACTAACTAAAAAGTTAGTACTGCCTTCACAAGTTAGTACTGTTAGCTTAGATTTTAGCTTGCCAAAATCAGTAGGATTAAGTTTAGTTATAGCTTATTATAAATTTAATTTTAGTTTTCATTTTCTAGCTTATTTCATTGCTTATTCTGTTATCAAAAATCAAAATTGCATCAGCAGTGCTTTCACTTGAAAGAACTGCTGAACTTTTACACTAGCAGTACTAACCTCAGTTAGTACTGCTGTGTTCTTAGCTTAATTTGGATAGATAATTTTAAGGTTTAGCTTGCCAAATTCAGTAGGAGTTAAGTTTTAATATAGCTTAATATAGTTCAAGTCTTAAATTACATTTTCTAGCTTATTTTCTTAGCTTATTTTTGCTGTCAAAAAGTCAAAAAGCCAAAAATAGTACTTAGAAATTTTAAGGTTTTAATTTGTTAATTTAGCTTATGGATCTAGATTTTATAGCTTAAATAGATAGATTATAAGTAGTTTAATGAGTTCTTAAAGTTTTAGAGTCTAGTTTAGCTTATTAAGTTTTCTAGCTTATTTGGATTTTGAGTTCCTTGCTTATTTCCTGAGTTTGCTTGTTTCATGCTTAAGTTCAGTAGTTTAAAAGTACTTCTAGGATAAATTTCTTTGCATTTTTAGATTAAGCACATTATAAGCTTTCTAGATCACTTTTCCTTTTTCATTTTGAGCTTATTTTGAGTTTTTTATAGCTTATTTTCTAAAATCAAAGGTTAAGCCTTCCTTTCTGAGGTCAGTTTAGAAATAAGCTCTTTAAGAGCTTATTAGTGAGTTTCAGCCCAAGTAGCTTTTATTAATTTTGTTCCCATTAGCTTCCTTTACAACTTTGCTTCTTTGAGTTTTTCATTTTAAGCTCTTTAAAATTTCGAATGCTTATTGGACTTAATTTGTGATCGGGATAGATTCTCAGGGTAGATAGTGTAACTTTCAAATTTAGTTGTTTACTAAGTTGGCCCTCCGTTAGTTGTTAAGTTTCCCCGTTAGTCTCTTAGATCTTTGCACCATTAGTCCATTAGTTAAGTTTTAATTAGTAATTAGGTTTAATTTTTAATTAGTTTAATTAAACTTTTATAAAAAGATAAAAATTAGGGCTTTTATTTTTAATAATTTTCTGCGATTTTTCTTTATTTAGTGAAATTTTAGTTTATAATCTTAGGGTTAAGTTTTAGTCCATTTTGCTTAATAAATTACTTTTTCGTATTTGTTTAATTGTTCAATTTAATTTTATTTTTCAAATCGAATATCTTTGCTCCATTCAAATCAGGATCCGAACCTAAACGTGGTTTCAATTTCACTAGTCATTGGGGATAACGACCCGGGTGATCATACTTACCCGGTTAAACATACGTATATTATATATATTATATATTATTTTTGTAAGTCTTAACTTTTTACCTTGGTTAAAGGTGAATAGTTGGAATTTACCTAAGTAGTATTTTTATTATATATTTTACGTGTATAAAACTAAGCAATCAGTTACTGTCTTTGATCTTCTCCTTCTTAGAATACTTACTCTTTCTACAGCAATTTCAACCCCTTGCTTGGTAAGTAATCCTTTACCTCCAGTTTTGACTAGTGTAACTCGTTTAGACTTAGCCAAATACTCTGAATACTTAGCAGAAGCCTTTATGTCATCATTTAGCATCACAACTGGAATAGCCATTCCAAAGATTGGCTCTTTAGATCCCTTGTTTACAAACTTGAGATTCCCAAGAGTTGAATCAAGCTTAATGACATGATGGAAAGAAGGGGGTCTTTTGGAGATATGGTCATGCTTAGAGAGGAAATATTTGACGATGAGCTTAGTGAATATTGAGAAAGGCATCAATTCCTGCTTTTGTTTGCTTACTATTGATCCCAATGAACAGATCTTAAACTCCTTAGCCTGATGTAAGGTTTAGTATCCTTGGATAAATCCAAAGGCACTAAGACTGAAACTTTGAGTGTATGATATAAACTATGCGGAATCTAGTTTATTTCACTAAGAAGAATAATAGTAATGTATGTATGACAAACAGAATTACAACCAAAACAATAAGCTCCAATATATTAATATGAACACTCTTTGATAGTGTTAGGGTTTACAACCTTGAAGCTATGACAATGACTTGTTTTTGTATATATTCTAATTCTATACCTTAGGACCTCCTTTTATACACCACAGAGTCCTACAAGGCTTACAATACTTTCCTAAGATATCATGATATTTTCTAAAAGCAAACATAATCTTTTAAACAAAAACATTATACATATCTTCTTCACAAATAACTAATACTTATCTTCGTAAGTATTCTTGTTCTCTAAACAATTCTTATCTATTTACTTGTCTTTATCCTTCTGACAGTAATAACTCTTCTAGCAGCTGTAATCTAACACCATTAAATTTTGTATCAGCAGTACTAATAAACATAAGCAGTAGTAACGTTAGTACTAGCAGTACTAATATATACTAATAGTAGTAACTGTGTACTAGCAGTCTTAACTTTACTACTAGCAGCACTAACTACTTAGCATATATTTCAATAAGATCACTAACAGTACTAACATTGTACTAACAGTATTAACTTTCCACTAACAGTCTTAACTACTTAGAGTATTTGCTTAACAGCAGTAACATTCACCTAAGCAGTAGTAACTTCAAGAAGCCTTTTAATCCCAACAATCCTCTCCTAAACTTGATGTTCATCTTTTGAATCTTCAAGTTTCATTCAAAGTCTTTACCATCACCAAGAGGATACTTCCAAACACTTCATTTACCATTTTGCTATTTTACCATGAGCTTGAGTAGTTGATAAACCATCTCATTCCACCGATATGCTTGAAGCTTCTTGTTCAACATCTTTGTGATTGTTATTGGTGTAAGGGGGTATCTCTTTTCAACCAACATAAAGACATGTAAATGTTTAAACCTTATAAAGTGCACTCCACAAGAATCATATAACTTCCAAACTGTCACCTTGTATCCTTGTAGAGATCTACATACTTTACTTTCTACATCAGGTTCAAACATTACTCTCAAATCACCCCATAACACCCTTTCAAAGTCTTCCTCTGGCCTGTTATCCCATGCTTAGCTTTAACTAACTTCCACAAATTTACTAAGTCTTCTTTGTCAAAGTCACTAAGCAGTTGGCTGAACACATGGTATAGCTTTAAACTTCCATCAGCTCTAAATATTTTATAATACCCTGGCTTACCTCTTGTGTGAATCTAAAAACCTACAACTGGTACTTTGGTAGCTAGAGGTATAGCATTGATTGCTATTTCTTCTTCTTTAGCAAGCTCAAAGCATTTCTTAAGCTCTTCTTCCTCTTTATCATCCTCCACTCTTTGCCTTTTGGAAGATTCTTGTTCTTGCTTATCCTTTGCTCTTTTCCTACCAATTGATTTCTTTCTGCTGCTGCCTTCAGCTTTCTTTTCACTACTTACTTCCTTTTGTACCTTTTCTGAAGGAAGATCTTCTTCCATGGGAACAAAGCTATTTATCCACTTCATATGCTTTTCAAAAAGCTTCTGAACTTCATCAAAGCTTTTATCCTTTAACTGTGCATGTGAGTAGCCTGCCATGTTCTTCAGATACTGTATCATCTGATTTCTTCTTTGAGTTTTAGTGGGAGGTTTATTCCTTATAGCTTCTGCTCTTTGTGCTGCAAAGAACTTCTTTCTTTCTCTAATAAGTTCTGCCAGCCTTCTTGATTTTTCTTCAATGGACATGGCTTCTCTTTCATTTTCCTCTAACTTTACAACTAACTCATAATCTGCCTCCATCATGGCTTGCTCATTGTCTCATTCTTCATAAATAGCTGTTTTGTTAGCTTCTTCTTGTGCAACTCTTTCCTTTTGAATTCTTTCCAACTCTTCAGCTTCAATTTCTCTTGCAAGCTCTTCATCAAGCCTTATTTGATCCTTTTTCTTCAGTGGCATTTCAGGCTCAGTCATTATGGCTTTTCCTTTGTCTTTTGCTGAAATCTTTGAAACTGTTGGTGAGATAACTTCTCTTCTTACAACTTCTTTAGGATCTTGAAAGAAGATACCCTTTGCTTTTGGCTTTGATGACTTTGTCTTTCCACTTTTCAAGAGATCCACAAGTGCTTCAGCAAGTGTTACATCCATATCTGTTGCAGCAGTACTAACTTGTTCAGGAATTGCTTCAGTAGTACTAACTTGTTCAGCAGCAGTTGTAACTGGTTCAGGAGTAGTAATTGAAACACTTGGTCTTGTAAATCCTTCTGGGTAGTCATATACACCAGTTTCATACATAAGATCTTCATCATTCTGAGCAATCTTCTTCCTCTGTTTGGAAGAATCCTTTATATCTTCTTCATCATCAGATAGAATAAGTCTGACCCTCCTTTTAGCTTTGCTTGACTTAATTCTTCTCTCCAACTTCTTGACCCTCATGATGAGCTTAGTGTAAGCAGCACTATAAGTCTTTTTGGTATGCATTAAGTCAGATTCCAAACTCTCCACTATCTTGGATAATGTGGTACACAGAACCGTCAATTCATTAAGTGTCAAACTGCCCTCATCACTTCCAAGTGATTGAACCCTTAGGAGAGGTGAATCATGGGGCATTGTAACGAGCTCCTCTGCATCATGAGTGGTTTGCATAGATGGTGGTGAAGGTGGTGGTTGAGAGGTGGATGAAGTACTAGTAGGTGTTTGTTGGGACACAACTGGGATTGTTGGTCCTTCACCCTGTAAAGTCTGACCTTGAACAACATTGTATCAAACAATGGAATGTCCACCCTATTATATCCCTTAGAAGCCCTTCTCATATTGCTAAACAGTTTATTGGTAAGGGTAGGAGCAATATAAGTCTTTTTGTGGGGTAGGAGCAGTCTCTTGTGCATATTGAGAAAGATTTGTATAAATCTTGGATACATTAAGAATTTAGATGCACTTTCCAAGTTTTTGACCATGCCATCAAAAATCAATTTTGAAAAGTTAAAGGTTCTGTTTGTGGCTAAGCAAATGATGGCAGTGGCTATGTTACTATTAAACTGATCCCAAGCAGTTTTCTTAGCACTCAAAAAGTAAAGAATAGTATGTATTAAAAACCTCCATTGAGGAGAAAAATGTCCCTTTTGAAAAGTTAATCTATCAAAATCTGAGACATACCCCATAAGAGCAAGTTGCTCAAAAATTTTAGTGTTGGGTAAAGAGCTAATACCATCAGCATCTGCTAGCTTGAGATGCCTTCTTATGGATGCTTCAGTAACTGTCTTGACCTTCCCATCAATGGTAGCTTTAACACCCCCCAAATTTACACGCAGCGGAACCAACTATTTGGGTGTTAAGTAATAGTACAATAGTCACAAGATATAAAGAACGACTCAAA
>BQNB010042231.1:4423-40825 GCA_026074375.1 Tanacetum coccineum | reverse complement strand
AGGAATCATGGACCTCCTGTGAATGGTCCATAACCTTAGCATCCACCCTAGGCATATTCACCATGTCTTCTCCATTAGTTTTAGGTTGTAAAATGTATTACCTCACCCCGTACTGCATAGTCAAAATTTCAAACCAAACCGGAACGGACCAAACGAACAATATCAATATGCCGAAATATGTCACCTCTATTTGGAAAGTGGAATAAATTGCCTTTAAAAAAAGAAAAAAGAAAGTGGTACGGTACATTCTCAATTGAGAAAAGAGATAAGATATAAAAAAACTATTAAAAACACCATTTGTATTCTTTTTGTTTTTTCATTTTTTTATTTTATATTTGGGATTTTATTTATATTATAAAACTATGAAACAGAAAATATGAAATAAAATTTTTAAGGTTTAACAAGTCAAAAAAATAATAAAAAATATGAAACAGAAACTGATAAAAAATCATGTTAACCGTGAACAGAAAGAGAAAAGGAGGTTAAAAGTTGAGAAAAATACAAAACATATAGGTCAGATTTTATAGGGGTAGGATATAAAGACCCCCTAAATAGCCATTTGTACCTTTTTATATTTTTTTTCTTATTTTTATAATTTTGTTTATATTATAAAACAGTGAAACGCAGAATACGAAACAAAAATTATAAAGTTTAACAAGTCAAAAGTATTAAACTGTCAAAAGTATGGAATAAAAACTGATAAAAAGCTGTGTTGTTAGGGATGGCAATAGGTGAGAAATAACTCATAACCCACGCGTACCCGCATGTAAATAGGTGAGTAATCTAGTCAGTTTTCACCCGCAGGTGGGTCGTGGGTAAAAATTTATACCCATCGGTGGGTGACGGGTGAGTGGGTGACAGGTAATGTATACCCATCACGGGTAAACCCATGACACCCATTTAAAATAACCACAAGTTTACCCATCAAAATACATGTGAGTGACCCATCCGAATACCCATAAATGTACTCATAAACCATAATATATTAAACTAATATTAACTATAATAAGAAAATTTATGACAAACTTTTGGTTTTGCTAAAGATGTTTTAAACATTTTTAATTTATCTCTTTAATGAACTACTGTGAATCTGATTTGGTGTAATGATTTTTAATTGATGTTTAAGTATTTTGTGAACTTGGTATTTGGCAAATTGATTGGTGTCTTATTACGCAGTTTCATGGTTAGTTTTCATATAAGGTTTTATAATTTTGTTGCATTACACTAACCCATGGGTAACAAATACTCACAGGTACGGGTATAGGTAGAAAGTTATACCCAGTAGTGGGTGACGGGTGAGTGGTGGGTGAGAAAAAATTCACGTGGGTGGGTGACGGGTTTGAGACACCCATACCTATTACCCACGGGTGTCATCCCTAGTGTTGCACTGTAAAATGTGGGAAAAAAACATGTTTTATACATTTTTAATACTTTTCTGGTATTTTTTAGTTGGCAAAGGGGTACCAATAATAACACCCTTATAAATACATGTGTTACATATTTGCAAAGGGTGCTACTATTGGTACCCCCCTGTCCCACCGAAAAGTACTAAAAGAGTACCAAAGATTCCTTTTGTCTCTCCCGTTTACAGTGCAACACAGTTTTTTTATCAGCATCTGTTCCGTGTTTTTTGACAGTTTAACACTTTTGACTTGTCAACTTTATATTTTTTGTTCCGCACTTTCCGTTTCACAGTTTTATAACGTAAACAAAATTATAAAAATAAAATTAAAATTAAAATTAAAAATAAAACAAAAAACACAAAAAACCAAAGAAGATACAAACAATGTTTTAGGAGGGTATTAATAACTTACCCCATTTGCACACGTCTCAAGTAGGCCTACACAAGTACACATATCAAGGACACAAGTCACCGCTCACGTACTCTTCACAACCATCTTTATCTTTTTTCGGTTTTTTGTCTTTGAATTGGCTTATGTTATATTACCCCCTAAAACATCGTTTGTACCCTTTTTGTTTTTTTGATTTTTTTTTATAATTTTTTATATGTTATAAAACTGTAGCACTAAAAATACCATACGAAAAATATAAAGTTTAACAGGTAAAAAGTATAAAACTGTCAAAAATTACGGAACAAAGACTGATAAAAAAATGCGTTGCAGTGTAAAAAAGAATGGTTAAAAAGAATCTTTGTACTTTTTTGTACTTTTTGACGGGCAAGTGGGTACCAATAGTAGCACCCGTTTGAATACACCAACTATGGATCATGACTTTCATAACTTGCTAAGAATCTGGTCATATATTAAATTTTCTTGTTAATAAAAAGGTATTGCATTAACAAAAAAAGGGCCACTATAAAAAATTTATTCGGTCGTAACATAAGTTTTAAAACTTTGCTTAGAAAATTGTTTGATTCGAGTTATATGTCAATCAATCAACAATATGAATCACAACTAAAATATCTAATGTAATGAACTAAGTAAACAATAACAATTTAGAGATAGAGAAAGAAACGATCAAACCAAGACACCAAGATTTATAGTGGTTCGGCAACGAAGCTCCTCTTCGTTCCTACTCTACTCCCCGAGTACTCCACTCGAGATTTCACTATGTCAACAAGCTCCCTTTAGGCAGAGAAAACCGTTTACACGTCGCTTACTTGCTTTTTCAACACTAAACTAGATGTCGAGTTCTAATCTTAGCTAGAACCAATCTAAGACTTCACTAAATCTTGACACACAATCCAAATCACACCAATATACAATTTACACTATTGGATCTACACACAATCCAATTTACACAACAACACAAAGTAAATGTAATAAAGATATGTGATCTTGAGGAGGAAGAGAGAGATCACTTGATAACAATTCGTATGTAGAAGAATACGATTGTTCTTCTCTTGCACTTGATTAGAAGAAGAAGGGAGAAAAAAAGAATTAATCACTTGAAACAAGATCAATGTATGTTAGTGATCAAGATATGTGTTTTAGAAAGAAAGAAAGAAGAGAGAAAAATAGATCTAAAAAAATTTGTGGCAAGAGGTTCTGTTTTTCAGATGGGGTGACCCAGTATTTATAGAATACAAAAAGAGTCGTTATGCTGGCGGCGGTCCCTAATATATAAAGGGGCCGCCAGGCCTATAAGGGGGTCGTCGTAGACTGTGCTCCTCTTTTTGTCTTTTTGTGAGGAAGGTATTACCTGTTTTAGAACCTTCCATTTTGGGGGGAAAATTTGATTTCAAATTTATTATTTTAAAAATACATGTCTTTTATAAATAAATATTTTGTTTTTATGACAAACCGTCAGAAAAACCTAGTTCAAACCGCCACAAATTTTTTTATCAAACCGTTACCTGTTTTATCATAACAAACCGCTGTATTGACTGTTTCTGTAAACCGCCACCAAAAAAAACTTTGTCTTAAACCGCTAGCTAAAAATAAGAACAAACCGCTGCCTATTTAGGTTTTTTCAAACCGCTGCTAGTTTTCTTTACTCAAACCGCTGCTTACACAAAATCTTAAACCGCTGCCAAGAAAAGTTATTAAACCGCTACCATGGTGAATTTTAGACAGAGTAACGTTTCTTTTTGGCCAAGATTAAATTTCTTCGTTTGTGTCTGTATCAAATCGCTGTTGTACCTGTACTAAACCGCCACCAACAAGAAAAATCAAACCGCCACACTCCTTTTTGCCAAACCGCCGTATAATAAGTTAAAAACAAGTACGACAGTCACTTTCAAGGATTTTGTTTTCTTGAACAAGGTTGGAAAGCAAACAATAACGTCACTATCTGAACCAAACCTCCACAAATAAACTCTAATATAAAACTACAAACCTCCACGAAGAACAATTATCTTTAACGCAAACCGCCACCAAGAATTTAAGTTCGAAAATAAGCAAAATAATTCAAATAAGCTACTTAATAAGTCTAATAGACTCTAAAGGTTAAGAACTAAGTGTGTAAGTGAGTATGTAACACAAAATAACATGTATTTCCTTGTAAATCTCTAAGAACATCCCAATCCGCCACTTAGAAACCAAAATAAGCCGACCAAAAAGCTCCAAGCTTTTTGAACCGTGAGCTTATTTACCAAAATAAGCCACGTTTTTAGCTTATTACCACAAAAAAAATCACTAATCTACCCGAGGCTCTTGATACCAAATGTCGGTAACCCGTAATCACTTCACTTCATACTTGGATACACGAATTAAACAAGAAAAATAAGAGGAAGATATGAAGAAGTTTAGAGAGAAGTTAGATAGAGAAACAAGATAAAGAAATGAAAGAGAGTGTTTGATTTACTTGCAAGTGAAAAATTACAAAAGAGACCAACACCATTTTCCATTGTGGAAAATGGTTTAAATATCCTAGTGAGCCATGGGCTTTCTAGGTGGGATGGGCTCGGGATTGATTTGGGCCTAGGCCCAATACACATACAATATTAGATTACTAAATGAGCCCGTTTCCCGTTTCTAGCCTAATACAACGTATATTAAATAAATTGACTGAGACCTAATTTTCCTAATGAACGAACTTCATGTTCGACTCAATATTTTGAGGCTAACACTTATCATAAAGTTATCACCTGTAGATTAGATATTAATTAGTTTAGTAATTAGTTAAACAAACCAACCTCTCAAACCATAAATTTACTTGCTTTCATAAAATATAAAAACACAAAAATAATCTTCTCTCAACCTCTAGAATTCTTTTAGACCGTGATCAAGCATTCCCAACTTATTCCCCTAGAGAACGATAACAACCCCCGAGTCTTGCCTATACTACACTGCAACGATTAGGTACACTGCCTAGGGAGTTGTAAAATTCTTGTAGAAGTCTCTACGACCCTCACATCAATTTTTTTTTTCTTATACATATTTTTATAAACAACATAAATGTTAATGTGAACATTGATATAACAATTAATTTTTTATCGTAGAATGATTATTAAAACTTAATTCTCAAATGTTTTGTATAAAGTTTTTGCTATTGAGCCCATCTGGTATTTTCTTAACCTTATTTATAAGTTTGGCTATCGAATACAATATTTATGAATAAATTCAAGCTTTTGGAACCGAGCTCAAGCCTTATTTAAATATGCATTTTCATATTTTTTTTACGTCTTTATACGTTTGTGTACGTGTTTATATTTACTTTTTTTACACACATTCAAGTACTAAAGTCAAATTTTTATTGTTCTAAATACAATGCTTGCAATATAACGTTAAAAAGCGCATTTGATATTGATAGCGGTTAAGTTATACATCTTTTTAATATCGAAATACTCATATTTGTGGTATAATAAATAATAAAAATGTGTATTTTCATATACTATTTAAATGTCATAGTTATTATTGTAACACGGAATAAATACATATGAGCAAAAATACATAGCCTCACGCATTTGTTAAAGATAATTAAAGCCCAAATATTTAGGCCTAGCCTACGACGATTAAAGGCCCAAACTAGGCCCAAAAGGAGACTCATATAATGCATACTACAAGGTGCCGAAATACCGGAAAAACCGAAAACCGAAACCAAACCGAACCGAAAATAACCGAATCGAACTAATAACCTAATCGAATTCGTCAAAACCGAACCGAATCAAACAACTAATTCGATTCCCGGGTTGGAAATGAGTTTGACACTCCGAACCGAAAACCGAATTCATATAATAAATAAATATATATATATTATATATATAATTAATATATATATCAAAATTATAGTATATATCAATTGTCGCATAAAACGACGGCGTTTTTGCCTCCTTGCTACAGTTACACAGCCGGCCCATTGGGATTGGGCTCCCAGTTTGGGCCGGCCCTTTTTAAATTTTTTTTTTAAGTAGCTAATATAAAAAAAATTGCTCGGCACAAAATAGGAAAAAAAATACAAACTGATTTATTCAGATAAAAAAATACTCGCGACATGAGGCCCAACACATAAGTTTTTTTTCTTAAGTAGGCAATATAAAAAAATTGCTCGGCACAAAATATATTTTTTTTTACAAAAGTACTGATTTAATCAGATCAAAAAATCCTTATCTTGTAATGGTGCAAGCATAGAGGCAAATTCAAATTTAGTTTGATAGATTGGTTAAAAAATCTTTATCTTGTAAACATATAACTCTTTTCTGTTGGTTCTAGCTCCTTGCTAGTTTTTTATAAATTCAGCCGTTCAAAAAAAATCAGATCAAAAAAATACCCGCGACATGAGGCCCAACACATAAGCCTATATAAAAAAACTATTAAACATGAAGCACAGCCTCAACGCGCGGTTTATTTTGCTTGATAAAAAAACCAGAAAATAAAATTAAAAAACAAAAAAACCTAAAAAAATAATTGTCCCCAGCCCAAATAGAAAAAGAAAATTGGCCAGCCGAAAGTAAAAAAAATTACAAAACGTACCCTCAACTTTTAACTATTTACGATTTTTTATATAATAAACTTTATTTATCAAATATATCATACATATCTACCGATTCATTCAGATCAAAAAATATCCGCGAAAATATTTTCGAATTGCGAACAAAACGAGCCCAATATTGCGATGCTTCTGACATACGTATAATTTTATAAAAAATATTGAAGTTTAATATGTACATATATTTAAAAAAAACATTCAAAACACACCTTAAACTACATAATAACTTTAAAATAAACGATATGGGTCAGAAACGTAATGTTAACATTTACTATATATTTTAAAAAAACTTTTAAAACATACCCCTAAACTAACTAATAACGTTAAAATAAACCTCAAGGGTCAAAGACGTGCAATTCTATGAAAGTTTACGTTATATAAATAACCTTATACTTTTTGCTATTTACGACTATTTTATATAACAAACTCTCTTTCACAAATATCTAACGGATATCCGTCGACTTCTTTGACAGAAAATATACCGACGACTACGCCTCTGAATTAGAAAGAAAACGAGTCCAATATTGATGCTTTTGAGATGCGTACGTGTTTGTAAAAAAATGTCGACGATTAATATACATTTAAAAAATATATTTTCAAAACACGCCGTTAACCTACCTATTAATTTTAAAAACTACCCTAAAGTTTAATAAATGCTAAATATGTAGAAGTGTAGGTAGTCTAAAGGCTAATGGTGGATAAATCTATGAAAGTTTACTTCTTACAAAAAAATTACTGGCTACAAAATTACAATAATGCATCTTCGAAAAATAAACAAAAATAGCTCCGCCGCAACGCGCGGTCCGAAACCACTACCAAAATATATATTCGACAACCAAAGATAAATAAGCTCGCCGCAACGCGCGTGGCAATAGATTTCGATTGTACAAACACGTAAAATTACATTTGTATATAGTCTGAAAAATGCATACGAAAAAATATTCATTCAAGAAAAATAGTAAACTAAATGGAAAAAATGATAGTAATTCTCTATTCAAGAGTTTAAATATTATACAAATTTAAGCAAAACGAGAGCTTTTTCGTACCAAATTTATGCAACTTAAAGTTAACCATAAAATTAAACAAAAAAAATGTCAAAACTTTCGAATGAAGCTTCACTTCTTATGTAATCGATTCGCAACAAAATAAGTCCCGCCGCAACGCGCGGGCTATCATGCTTGTTCGCATAATACTACGTCGGTTTGGTATGTTTGCTACAGTGTTGCTACAGTACACGGCCCACTGGGCTCCCATTTTTGGGTCGGCCCTCTTTTTTTGCAACTTAAACAAAAAATTCCCTAGGCACAGTTTTGGGCTGTTTGCTACAGTAGTGCAGTACACTGCCCACTGGGCTCTCATTTTTGGGCCGGGCCATTTTTTTTCCAACTTAAAAAAAATTCCGTTGGCACAAAATAGAAAAAAAATTACAAAAAAATACTGCTTCATTCAGATAAAAAAATACCCGCGACATGCGGCCCAACACATAAGCCATATAAAAAACAAACTATTACAAAATTTGAATAATACTACGTCGTTTTGGTATGTTTGCTACAGTGTTGCTACAGTACACGGCCCACTGGGCTCCCATTTTTGGGCCGGTCCTTTTTTTTTTGCAACTTAAAAAAAATTCCCTTGGCACAAAATAGAAAAAAAAAATACAAAAAAATACTGCTTCATTCAGATAAAAAATACCCGCGACATGCGGCCCAACACATAAGCCATATAAAAAAACAAACTATTAAACATGAGACATAGGCAATGTAAAAAAAAACAAAGGCGCAAAATAAAATAAAAATACATAAGTACTACTTTATCCAAATTCGCATAATACTACGTCGTTTTGGTATGTTTGCTACAGTGTTGCTACAGTACACTGGCAACTTAAAAAAAAATCCATACGCACAGTTTTGGGCTGTTTGCTACAGTAGTGCAGTACACGGCTCACTGGGCTCTCATTTTTGGGCCGAGCCATTTTTTTCAGCTTAAAAAAAAAATTCCCTTTTCACAAAATAGAAAAAAAAAATAACAAAATAAATACTGCTTCATTCAGAAAAAAAATACCCGCGACATGCGGCCCAACACATAAGCCATATAAAAAAACAAACTATTTAACATGAGACATATGCAATGTAAAAAAAACATGGGCGCAAAATAAAATAAAAATACATAAGTACTACTTTATCCAGATAAAAAAATACCCGCGACATAAGGCCCAACACATAAGCCCGTATAAAAAAACAAACTATTAAACATGAGACATGGGCAATGTAAAAAAATCGCTCGGCACAAAATAGGAAAAACCTTTACAAAAGTACTGATTTATTCAGATAAAAAAATACTCTCGACATGAGACCCAACATATTAGCCCATATAAAAAAACAAACTATTAAACATGAGACCGAAAAAATAAACCCGCCAGATTAAATAAATAAATAAATAATAAAAATAACTCCCCGCAGCAACCCGTGCCATAAACACCCGTGACATGATGCTCAACACATAAACCCATATAAAAAAAATAAAGTATCAAACATGAGACCGAAAAAATAAACCCGTACAAAAAAAAAAACGTCCCGCAGCAACTCGCGAGCAATTATGCTTGTTACTCTCAAAATGTTATAGCCGAATGAAATATGATCCAAGCAAGCCCAACATGGCCCATAATACACCAGGCCCGTGTAATTTTTTTGTTTGATATAAGAAACCCTACGTAGGAGCAAAGTAACAAAGCAGCCGCAACTCATTTTCATTTTCCTATTTTTAGTTTTAGTTTAGATCTATTTACTTTTAGTTTTTAAACTTTACACTAATCTTCGCTTAAGTTACGATATAATCATTATTAATGTATGTTTATGTTTTGTTAAATTAAGAGTATATTTGTTTCGTTAAGATATTCTGAGTCTGAATATAATTATTACTTCTTACGGATAAGAGGTGACTATAAAGTCTGAACGTAAATAAAAAATGTTGTTTATTTTTCTAATAGTTCGAATTAGGGGTGTTCATTGGTTCGATTTTCGGGTTTGTGGGTTGTACGGTTCGGGTTCATCGGTTTAAAATTTTTTAAAGTTAAAACCAAAACCAAACCAAACCAATTATAGAACGGAAAAACCCAAACCGTACACCAAATTAGAATTCGGTTTGGTTTTGGTTTAAACCAAGAAAACCAAATTCAAATGAACTCCAAAAAATAAAAAAACGTTTCCTCAAAAAAAATAATCTAAAAGTTATAATAAAAAGCAAAAAATTTCAAATCAAAAAGTCTCGCAATATGCTCAAGTAAATCAACAAAAAAGAAGTTTGAAAAACAAAAAGGATTAAAAACTTAATGAAAAATAAGTGAAAGTGAAATAAGATAAAAAAAATTCGACAAAAGTCTTTAGAAGCCTTATTAGCTTGAATATATCATCTTCAAGCATCAAACACAGTTGCAACTTCACTTTTGCTAAGTATATGTGAATTTATATGAATCAAGTCCACAAACTCTTGTTCAGTTTTTCACGAATATGCATCAATGCTTGATTTGATAAGTGATTAGTTTAAAAGATATTTTAAATATCAGAATTGCTAGTTAGGACAATATGATAGAAGTATATACAATTAACTTTTTTTTATGTGTATAGAGATATTCGGTTTTTTCAGTGGTTTGGTTTTATTTTTATCAAACCATAACCAAACCAAACCAAACACCAATTAAATACTTCGGTTCGGTTTCAAACCAAACCGTACACCAATTCAAATTCTCGGTTTGGTTTTATTCGGTTTCGGTCCGGTTTCATTTTCGGTTTGTTCGGGGTCAAACCAAACACTGAACACCCCTAGTTTGAATCGTTTTAATTATTCGTTTTTATGTATATATTAAACCATAACAATATCATGAACAAATAACTTATGTAAACATTAAACAAAACATTTTTATTATAATTTTAAAACAATAATAAAATATTAAACATTTTTAACAAAATATGTTGACTATACAATGTAAAAGTATTTTATTTTATAATATACATATGTACTATTTTAAAGTTTAAAAGTATGTGTACCACACATTTTTCTATGAAAAACATATCTGTCAAAATACTTTTATTTTATTTTATTTCTCATCTTATCTTTCATTTGTTCTTCTTACAATTAACATCATTTATACTACACCAAAATTTTGATGCTTACGTCCTCTTGAGTAAGAGCTTCAAGATGTACTCGGGATCTGACCGCGTCTGACTCGAGAAGACTATTCAGTCAAAAGTACTTTTATTTTATTTTAATCCATATCTTCTCTTTCATTTCTTCTTCTTACAAACAACATTTTTGCCACACCAAAATCATTATGCTCACGCCTAATCATTTGATGCTTGATAAGAGGCATTAAGACATGAATACCACCCTTGATTGAGTAAGAACTTCAAGATCTACCTATGCCTGACTCGCGAAAAAAAACACACGCCAAAGTGTGACTGGGATCTGACCCCGTCTGACTCGGAAACACACTTCCGTCAAAGTACTTTTATTTTAATTTATTTCCCTATCTTTTCTTTCATTTCTTCTTCTTACAAAAACACCATTTTTACCACACCAAAATTATGATGCTCACGCCCTATTTATTTGATGCTTGATAAGATGCATTAAGAAATGACCACCACCTCTGATTGAGTTAGAGCTTCAAGATCTGCCTGTGTTTGACTCACGAAAAAAAAAACACGTCAAAGTGTGACCAAGATGTGACCGCGTCTGAGTCGGGAAAAGTCAGAGACGGTAAGACTTTTTTTGAAAAACAAACATAGCCTAAAGCTTTATTTTAAAGTTTTAGTTAATGTTATTTTACCCTCTTAATCTTTATATTTAATTTATTAGAGGTTATCATTTGAATGAGAAGTTGAGCATCATCATTTTTGTCTGATTTGCTCTTCCTTCCTTCCTTTCTGTGGATGGATGATGATGGAGGACTAACCCAACAACTACTAATATTTTTGGGATTTCTTTCTTTCTTTTTCTCATAATTTGTTTTTTTTTATGTTTTTTCGCAGTTTTATTAACATGACGATCTGATTTTTTCGTCATATTTTTTTTACTACTTTTAGTGATCACATCATTTAATAATTAAAAAACTAAGTATTCGCAAAAGAAAAACTAAGGCCGGATGGTATGGCATATACAAACTCACCTGATACGTCAGCACCACATCAGCTTTCTCTCTCCAAATAAAACTCACATTTTCAGCCGTAATAAAAACTCACCTTACCACTAAAACCCACATTTCATTAAAATACCCACTTTATATAAAATATACCCCATTAAATACCCACACACACTCACAACCAATTAACATATATACTTAATAAAAAAGAAATGAGCCCACAAAATAAAACTCACTGTGAGGTGAGTAACCCACCTAAGTGACACAAAAAGTGCCCAAACACACCATGATAATGGAGAACTCACCTAGGTGAGTTTTAGACCGGGAAGGAAAGTCACGCGTGAGTTTTAACTCACCTATGTGAGTTGAGCCAAACTCACCTTCACTCCGTCTAGCCTAAGGATGTGTTTAGTTGGAGAAAAATATCCATTTTTTTAGGAAATTCTTCATTGGAGAATGGAAAAACCAAAAACCTGTTTAGTCGCACTTTTTTTCAATATTTTTTCAAAAAAAAAAAAAATCTAATTATTTAAATTTATATAGAAAAATAGATAATCACATTTTACTATTCTCCATTTCTTCTAGAGGTGGCAATTTTAGACCCATTGGGTTTTGACCGATTTTGACCGATTTCGGCTGTTTCGACAGATTTCGACTGTTTTCGACCGATTTCGTCTCTTTTCGACCGATTTCGGCCGTTTTTGTTCGTTTTCGACCGATTCCGACTGTTTTTGACCGTTTTTGACCGATTTTGACTGTTTCGGCCGTTTTTGACTGATTTCGATCGATTTCGTCTGTTTTTTACCAAATTTGATCGTTTTCGATCGATTTTGACCGTTTTCGTCCGATTTCGACCGTTTTTTACTGATTTTGATCTTTTTTGATCGATTTCGACTGTTTTGGACCGATTTTGACCGTTTTCGACTGATTTCAACCGATTTCGACCGATTTTGATAGTTTTTGACCAATTTCGACAATTTTTGACCGATTTCGACCATTTCTGACAGATTTTGACCGTTTTGTTATCGACTGTTTTCTTACCATTTTGTACGTTTTCTTACGATTTTCTAAGTTTTTGTTCGTTTTGTATGTTTTCTACGTTTTTGTACGCTTAAATACGTTTTTGAATCAATAAGATGGCTGGTGTTTGTTTATATTAATGGATGATGAAGATAATAAAGTTTTATTTAAAAAAAATTAAAAATTAAAATGAAAAAATAATAAAAATGGAACAGAGGGGTATATTGGTCATTTTAGTTCGACCAAGGACCAAAAGTGAAATCAAACCTTCGTCACACGGACGTTTTTTGCAATTTCAAAACTTGGCGGATCAAAAGTGCAATTTGGCCAAACCACAAGGACCATTTTTGCAATTCTCTCTAGCAATAATAAGTTACTTTACACGGGTTAAACAAACACTTGTAAAGAGTGACACAACGGTAGTTGATGAACGCATAGTTATTTATTTAAAGCCCAATCAATTCATATACTTTTCATTAAATATTATATAACACAAACGAAAATATATAAGGTTAAAGTTAAAAGAAAAATACTTGAAAAGTCAATAAGAGATCATAATTTTAAGACAGAGAATTGTACGCATGAAACGAGGCATAAACGTGAAATCTCGTCTCGAAAAAAACCCGAATAAAAGTCAACATAACCAGCCCAGCTGATACCGAATTAAGCTCAACCAAGCCCTTTGTATTAAACCCATTATAAGTCCAAAATAAAAAAATAAAAAATCCAAAAGCCTAATATTGAATAGGGATATATCACCCTAAACCCTGTGGAAGAACAAATTGATCTAGGGAAAATCACAAAAATACCCAATTTTACAACCTCACTTCACAAAATACCCATCTTTTTTATGCCAAAATGACCAAATTACCTAATATAAAAAGTCGCAAAATTCGGATCACTTTTGCGAAATTGAATTGAAAAAAAATCAAAAAATTTCGTTATTAATTTTAAAAAAAATGCAAAACTTTGAAAAAAAAATAAGAGTAAAAAAAAAATCGCAAAATTTAGATAAAATAAATCGACCAAAAAAATTTTGAAAAAAAAAAAAAAAATCCGCAAAAAAATTTGAGGATATATATTTGCGGATGGTTTTTTAAAAAATATCAAAAAATTTCGATTTTTTTTATATCTCAATTTCGCAAAAAAAGTGTTCGGAAACTTTACTCGATTTTTTTTGGGTATTTGTGGATTTGGCTATAAAGTTGGGTATTTTGTGAATTGAAGTTGTAAAATTGGGTATTTTTGTGATTTTCCCATTGATCTATATATAAAAGATCATCACAAGAGCCCATTGGGCCGGGCACTGTAGCAACGCTGCCAAAACGGCAGCGTTTTCACCCTAACATAGTATATAGTATATATATATATAATTTGTTTTTGTAACAATGATTTAAAAAAATAAAAGGCTATGAAAACTACTAAACAAATTTTGAATGCTAACACAACAAATTTTTAATGCACGTCAAAACAAAAGGCTTTGAAAACTACGGAGTACTAAACAAATTTCTTTTTCTAACAATGACACTTGATGTTTTATATACAATTTTAAGTCTAAATCCACCATGTTAATATTACTTTTTTAATAACCTACCTAATAATCTAAAAAAATATTTTGAAGTTCATTTTAAAAAAAATTAATGAACAAATTATATTTACAATTTTGTTGTTAAGTTGCCGTCTAAATGTTTGTTAGAGATTTCAACACGAATTGAGTAAATTCTCATTTACGAATGCTCGATGATTCAACTATTAACTATCTTTGACAAGAAAACAAAAATAGTCTCGCCGCAACACGCGGGTACTATTCTTTCTCGTTCAGCCGCAATTTTCATCTACCATTTCTTTCTTCCTTTTATATTTTAAATTTGAGTTTACAGCTTTCGATTTAATTAATTTTAGTCCTAAAACTTTGTCTTAACTTTTGTTAAAAGTAAGAGTTTAATAATTATTAGTTTATGTTTACGTTCTATTAATTTTAAGCTTTATATTAATGTTTTACTTTTAGTTAATCACAATCTACACTTTTATCTACTCTAAATCAATTTTTTTATAAAAATTTCTTTTACAAACTTATTAGTTTTATGTTTTTAAGTTATAAAATATCATTTCGTCGAACCGGACCGACGAGGACCTGACCGGAACGAAACCGAGCTTGGCCAAAACACCGGACCGAAATGGTCCGGTCGAGGTTGGTTTTCGGTCCGATCTAATCCAACAAGGCATGATTGCCGGTTTTTTCGTAAGACCGAACGGGGCCGAACCGGACTAACCGGAACGAAACCGAGTTTGGCCAAAACACATGACCGAAATGGTCAGGTCTAGGTCGGTCTTCGGTCCGATACGATCCAACAAGACATAATTGTCGGTTTTTTTATAAGACCGAACGAGACCGACCGGACCGAAGACCGAAATTAAGGAAACTGATGGACCGAAGACCGAACCGAAATAGATTCGGTCCGGTCAATCCAGTTCGGGCCGGTTTCTCTGTCCGGTTCGATTCGCGGTCCACCCACCCCTAACCACAAACTAAATAGAAAATAATAAAAAGAAAGGTCACCTGACACTATGAATTGAATTTGATTTGAATAATAATATTAAGTTGAGGGAGGGGCCACACACTATGAAAAGGGGAACATTGTCTCCTTCTCCGGTGCATTTGTTATTTTATTTAAGGGCAAATTGAATAAAAGTGTACTAAACGTATAATCAATTTTAATTTAATGTACTCAATTTTTTTTTCTCAATTTAATGTACATAACTTTTTTTTGGTTGCAAATGAAGACAATTAAGAGGTTACCAGGACACCATCAAGTTACCTTTTCTTCAACATGATTTTTCGGCAACCTAGCATTCAGACGACCCACCACCACCACCTCCAAATCGATCACTACCGGCACCACTCAAAGCGATTTTGACCGATTTCGTCTGTTTTTGAATGATTTCGTCCGTTTTCGACCGATTTCGTTTGTTTTTTTACCGTTTTCGACCGATTTCCTATCTTTTTGATCGATTTCCACCGTTTTCGACAGATTTCAATGGATTTTGACCGTTTTCGACCGATTTCAACCGATTTCGACCGTTTTTGACCGATTTTGACAGTTTTAGTCCGTTTTGGACCGATTTCAACCATTTTCGATCGATTTCAACCGATTTCCATCGTTTTCGTCCGATTTCGACCGCTTTTGATCGATTTCGACCAATTTCTACAAATTTCAACCGATTTCGACTGTTTTGACCGTTTTCGTTCGTTTTGTACGTTTCTCTACGCTTAAATACGTTTTTTAACGTTTTCAAAAGTTTTATCCGTTTTTATACATTTTAGTACTTTTTAAAAGAATGTAAAAAGCATATGAAGACGTATAAAATCGTACAAAATGTACGAAAACAAAAGCAATGTAGGAAAACAAAGAAAAACGGAGAAGGACGTAAACGAACTAATCGTATAAAAATGGACGAAAACATACAAAAACGTTTCACAACGTTTATAAACTGACAAAAATGTTCAAAACGTTCAAACAAGCTTGACAACGTAGAAAAACGAATGAAAACTGTCAAAAACATACGAAAACGGATGAAATCAGTCGAAAAGGTTCCAAAATGGTTGAAACGATTGAAAAAGGACATAAAGGTTCGAAAATGGTCAAAATCTATCAAAAACAAAGGAAATCGGTTGAAAATGGTCAAAAACGGTCGAAATCCGTTGAAAACGATGGAAATCGGTCAAAATCGGTCAAAATCAGTCAAAATCGGACGAAAACATTAAAAAACGGTCCACATCTGTCAAAATCGGTTAAAATCTGTCGAAAATGATCAAAATCGGTCGAAAACAAAGGAAATTGGTCGAAATCGGTCGAAAACGGACAAAATCGATCGAAAACGGTTAAAATCTGTCGAAATCGATCGAAATCGGTTGAAAACGGTCGAAACCGATCGAAAACGGTCAAAATTAGTCGAAAACGGTCAACATCAGTCAAAAATGGTGGTGGTGGTGGCTTGCCGAAGGCGGTGGTGGTGGAGGTCGCCAGCTAGAAAATCATGTTGGAGAAGAAGGTAACTTGATGGTGACCTGGTAACCTCTAATTGTCTTCATTTGCAACAACAAAAAAGTTAGGTACATTAAATTGAAAATAAAAGTTTAGTACATTAAATTAAAATTGAGTATAAGTTTAATAAACTTTTATGCAATTTGGCATTTATTTAACCATTTTGCATTCCTTATTTTTTATGTCTTATTCAAACTGCTTATTTTAAACCAAACCTTATATTTTGGCTAATAATCAAAGATGAAATTATTGGGCACGGTTTTTAAAGGGCGGTGTTTGGTTTAGCTTATAAACTGCGCTTATTGATAAACTAAACACTATACTCAAAACTGCGATATCTTGTTCTTATGTTACAAGGAATAAATTATAAACAGAATCATACTTGTGATTGAATCAGTTAGTTAGATCTTCAATCGATTCTGTTACTGTTAGTTAGGTTGTTGAATTAGATGCTGTTATATTCTTGAGCTAATCAGGCCGAAGTTGTAGTTGAATTCGTGATGTTATGTTATGTTCATTTTTAATTCACATGTTTTGTTTACTCATTCCGAATTAGTTTGTTGAATTAGATGTTAGATACATAGGTACATTTTGCAATCACGAGGTTCTATCGAATTAGCTAGCTAGTTAGATCCGGAACTCATTTTGTTATTTCCTTTAGGTTGTCGAATTAGATGCTTTCTAGTGTTTGAGTTGATTAGGTCCATTCATACTTTTTGTTTACCCTTATTGAATTAGTTAGTTATTATTATTACTACTTATAAAAGCACATTTCAACCGACTTCCCTTGTAGAAGATTATTATTTACTTATAAAAAACTTCCGCAAATTTGGGCGACAAATTTAACAAAGTTTATTTTAAAATTTTAAACTCCTACAAACCTCTTGAAGCCTCTCCCAAGCATAGCCAAATTAGTTCAAATGACATAATATTTTCCACAATCACCGACTAAGTAATCAAATACAAGAGATTTCAAAGATAATTCGGATGGATAGTATGTTTAGCTTGTGTTTGATCTTTAAAAGCTTGTTAATTATCACCTTTTATTAGTAGTGGCAATTTTGACTCTATGAAAATAAACTGTTTAGGGTACATGTTTAAGTTGTAATTAGGTCGACACGCTTAATCCATTTAATAAACAGTATAAGTTTCGATTGAACTGTTAAGTTAACTCGATTTTAGACACACCATTAAAGACAACATTTAACTTATGGGACGGGTTGCTCGCCTCAATGACCTTGCTTAATCAACTCAAGGACATTTGCGGTAAATGTCACATGGTGCATTTTAGGCTTCGCTCCTAACCGTCATCGTGCATATGTCAACATATCTAATGGTGTGTGAAAGTTAAAGAATACACACCTTTAAGGTTAAAATATAGTAACAAATACAAGTAATGTAATAAAATCAGTAGGAAGCTTTGGCTTGATTTGTGGTGGAGGGTAAGAGGTCAAGAACCTTGTCGTATATCTCGTACATTTGAACATGAATTTCATATTCAAACGACCTTTTTCTACTTTCAGAGAGACATAAGAGATCATTTAAAGCCCGATAGTCCTCCTCTTGTGATACATGCCCCGCCTAGGTTAAAAGCAGAAAATAAATTAATTAGATCCGATCTAATGGTTAAATACATCTATTATAGATAATGTGTAAGTTACACTTAACATAGTATGGATGGATCTTTCCCGACCCTCTTCATGTTTGGCCGTATGTAAGTATGCACACATTAAATCTTTTCTACGATTGGATTGAATGAGTGATCGAGTATCAACATAAACTTCCTCTCCAACAAAATAATGTTACTTATAAAATAGGATCCACAATAATTATAATAATGAAGATGTTGCATAGTAGTTTGTGCAACATTTTAGGAAATTTTTGGGCACAAAAAATAATGTATCTCAGTTCCAGTCGTTAATGTTGTATTTAACAACAAATTATGAAATGAGGAAGCTGAGAAGATGGTTAGACAAGTCATTTGATAATTTGTTGTTAAATACGACATTATCAAGTGCGAACCGCATATACATTATCTTTTGTGCCCAAAAATTTCCTAAAAGGATGCACTAACTGCAACATCTTCATTATTGTGGCTCCTATTTTATACATAATATTATTTGCTTGCAGAGGAAGTGTATGCTGATGCCCGACTCGTTGATGGAGTGATGGATTTAATGTGTGCATTCTTGCATATGGCGAAACATGAAGAGGTTCTAGAAAGACCCACACTATGGTAAGTGTAACTTGAACATTATGTATAATAAATGATATTTAACCATTAGATTTTTAACCTAGGTGGGGCTTGTATCACAAGAGGAGGACTGGGGTGTCAACTATCGGGCTTTAAATGACCTCTTTCGTCTCTGTGAAACTAGAAAAAGCTCATTTGAATATGAAATTCTGTGAAACTAGAAAAAGCTCATTTGAATATGAAATTCATGTTCAAGTGTACGAGATATACAACGACAAGGTTCTCCACTAGAAATCAAGAGATATAATATCCTTTACCCACAAGAGATTCCTACGGTTTATTGAATAGTTATAGTATTCTGTAATGTATACCTACTTAGTTAGATCTTTATCGGATTTTGTTATTGCTGTTAGTGTTAGGTTCTAGAATAAGATACTAGTTTTTGAACCGATTAGGTGCATTTTGAAATAATGGGACCTATTTATCACTTATGTTATTTATGTTAAGTTTAGATAAATGAATCGGATGTTCATAGTTGCGGAGAAATTTATATAGTATTTGACTACTTGTGTAGTTGTGTGAAATTATTTGAATTGTGTAGTCGTAATTAGATCGATTCCACCATATGTGTTATGTTTTGTTACTAATTAAATAATGTAGAATAGTTAACCACAAGGGTGGCGTAGTGGCAAAGGAAGCTGTGTCTATCACTCTAAAATGTGTGAGGTATCAAGTTCACAGTCCTTCTATGTGCAAACCACCTTGAAGTGGCCACGCCAACCTCCAAAGGCTTTACATGGTTTGAGTCTGTGTGGCGGTGGGTTCAAACCCCGTGGATTAGACAAGGTCGGAAACCATGGTTACCCAAAAATAAAATAAAAAATAATGTAGAATAGTTGGGTGTTTTTTAAGTCTTGGAGCTATTTAGGGCCGGAAGTTATAGGTACATCATGAAATTTTGTAGGTTTTGTTTAGTTGTGTAGTAAATTTGGTGAACTGTGAAGTGTTAATTGAAGCGATTGTGATTTCAGATTTAGTTATGATAGTTTACAACACTGAATGTAGTATTTGAGCTACGTAGGACCTGAATTGAGGTAAACCGTGCAATTTCATTTGTTTTGAGGAAATTAATTCAATTGAGAAAAGGATTGATGAGGGATCCGCTATGCCTTCCGTCAATGATCACCGCCTCATCCTTCTTCAAGAAATTGAAAAGATCGATAAGTTTGCTTCAATGGATATTATTCAAAAAGCTCATGTCAAGTGGGATATAGAAGGGGATGAAAATTCTAAATTCTTCCATGGGCTCATCAACTAAAAAAGGCGGAATCAGATAATCAATGAGATTATGGTTGAAGGAAATTGGATCACGAACCCTTGTTTGATCAAGGATGCCTTCCTTCAATTCTATAAAAGGAAATTCCAAGCTCAAGATTCACAGGTTATGTTCTCTAACCTTCCTCATTCTCATTCCCTTAATTGCATGGATCGAGAAACTCTTGAAAGACAGGTTACCCTTGAGGAAATTAAGGAAGCCGTTTGGGATTGTGGAAGTAGTAAAGCTCCGGGCCCGGATGGTTACTCTTTTGCGTTTGTGAAGAAGTATTGGGGCACTATTCAGAAGGATCTATATGATTTTGTTAACTTATTCTTTGCTTCTTGTGTTATGCCTAATGGTGCTAATTCTTCGTTTTTCACCCTTATCCCAAAGGTCAACAACCCTACCTTAATCACTGACTTTCGCCCTATTTCGCTTATTGGTATACACTATAAGATCATTGCCAAGATTTTAGCTAACCGTTTATCTAAAGTGATTGACAAGATTGTTAGCAAGGAACAGTCGGCGTTTATTGCTGGTCGTCAAATTCTTGATGGCCCCGTTATTCTAAGCGAAATCATTGAGTGGTATAAAAAACGAAAAAAGAAGCTCCTCATTTTTAAAGTGGACTTTGAAAAGGCTTTTGATTCCATAAGCTGGAATTACTTGATTCACATTCTCGACAGTTTTGGATTTGGTAATAAATGGTGCTCTTGGATTAAAGCTTGTCTCAATTCTTCGAGAGCTTCTATTCTTATTAATGGTAGCCCTACGTCTGAGTTTTCCATTAAGCGTGGTCTTAGGCAAGGAGATCCTCTATCTCCTTTCCTTTTCATCTTGGTTATGGAAGGTCTCCATAATGCTTTTGAGGAAGCAGTGGGAAATGGTTTGATTACTGGTGTTAATATTAAGAATTCTACTATCAATGTTTCCCATCTTTTCTATGCAGATGATGTGATCATTACTACGGATTGGAATGCTAAAGACATGGATAATATCATTCGTGTTCTCCATGTTTTCTATCTAGCCTCGGGTCTCAAGATTAATATTCACAAGTCTAATATTTATGGTATTGGGGTTAATAAAGATGAAGTTTTAAGTATGGCTAGCAATGCTGGTTGTATTGCAGGTGATATCCCTTTCAATTACCTTGGTCTCCCCATTGGTTCCAATATGAAGTCTATTGCTAGCTGGAAGACGCTTGTTGATCGTTTTCATATGAGGCTTTCCTCTTGGAAAGCTAATCTTCTGTCGATTGGGGGTCGTCTGACTCTTATCAAGTCTGTGCTTGGTAGTCTTGGTATCTACTATCTATCGATTTTCAGAGCACCCGAATCGGTCCTTCAAGACCTGGAAAGAATTCGGGCTAAAATTTTTTTGGGTGGTAATAAAGATAAAAACAAAAATGCTTTGGCAAATGCCAATATATTCATAATTCTTTCGATCTAAAGGAGGTTAAACATTGGCAGTCTTAAAGCTTTCAACCTTGCACTTCTTCAAAAATGGCGTTGGAGGTTGCTTTCTTCCCCAAATGCCTCTTTGGTTTCAGTCATCAAAGCGTTATCATGCAAGAAAGGAATTCGATACCAAATGCATGTACTTCAAGGGCATTTGCAAACATTAGTGAACTACAATTTTCTTCCACTCGAAGATTATTATCAAATCTTAACACATTTTTCGTTTTAAAGCAGGCAGTGGCACTGCCGGTATTCGATTTTTGGAAAAAGTATTTGGTGTAGGCGAGACGCTTCTTTTTTAACAAGGTACAATCGTCTATCATCTTGATCATGACAAGATTGTCTATCGAATACCGTATAAAAAATGGCAATGTCTTGGAATTGTCACAGGACCAATCATGGTGTTAGAATCTTGCCTATTTATGTGACCTGAGTAAATTGAATCGTCAACTAAATATTGATGTCAATGTAAGATACTTGTACTTGGAGTCTTTGTCCTAATGGTGACTTTTACCGGTTAAGATGCACTTATGATGGATAGACTGCAAAATATCCTTCCCACCCTTGTCTTATCTACTACTTGATAAAAACTATCCCCCGGAAATGTCAATGTGTTTATGTTGTATGGCTTTCCTTGGACCGACTTTCCCTCAAAGATTGAATCTCTCTTCGCGTGGTAATGGGATATTCCGGCCATACTCTTGTCCTTCTTGCAATGCCAATGTTGAATCTGCTAATCATGTTTTTCTTCGATGCACGATTTGCATACCAGATAATTTAGAAGCACGTTTTAGATGGAGTGATATCCCCTCTTTTTCAAGCTTCTCCTTGGGATTCTATTCAATCTTGGATCATCTCCTTGCATGCTTCTAAAGAAAAAAGACACAGTTTCTATGTTAATGACTACTTCGTTCTTGGTGGCTTGAGATAACCTAAATATCTCACTTAACTCGCACGTAATGTAAAATGATCAATTCGATAATATCGTTTCTTTACATTTTCGTGGCTTTCAACAATAGGACCATATGAAGTTGTATCTTGAATGACTGGCTTATGTATCCCCTATCGATCAGCGTAATGGCAATGGTTAGAGTTGCTTTTTGTTTTTTCCTGAAGCTGGCGTTCAAGTTCGCTGGTTGGCGTACCGTGTACGCAAGGGTTTTTTCGATTGGCATCTTCACGATTTGAATGGGATTTCTTCATTTCATCCTTCGTCTCAGGGACTTTAAGGGTTTCATCAAAAAATCCTTCCGAAGTGAACACCGGTGGCTCGGCCCTCCGGATGGAGTGGTTTTTCTTTTGCCGAAGTAAAACACGTCCGTCGGCCTTCCGTGTCAAAGAGTATTTTCATCCCTGTTATTCCCACAGCAGTTTAAAGTCTACGAATTTTAACGCATTTTTTGATGTTAGGTAATTCTTTTTGTTGACTCTAATGTTCTTTTTATTTCTTCTAGCTGTCTGCTAGACTCTTTTTATATATATTCCATCTTTGTGCCGTTAAAAAAAGAAAGGTTGAATTTGTTAGATAATGAAGAACTCCATGAGAGATATGTATTTATTCATACGATATTGATAGAGTACATAGCATAATTAACTGACTCTACTGGACCTGATCCCCACAAACAGGTCCGGCCTAATTTATCCACTAATACATACAACTTATGCAATACTCTACATAACTTTTTTTTCTACCTTACTTAACTATACTTATCGATTAATACTCGAACTATACTCACCTACTACTAAACTCAGAATACCCCTCTCAGTTCTAGCTGACAAATCGCGAAAGCTCAGACTGATGAATGAAAATTAAGTAATGCAAAATAAAAAATAAACCCAAAATAAACGAGATAACCAAAGTATCCCCTATTCGAATTTTTTGTTTACGGATAACCAAAGTATCCAATGATAACCAAAAGTATCCCAACCCCAAACATCTCTCGGAATAATAACCATAATTCGACCGCCAACACAAGTTGTCTCGGAAAATAAGAACCCTAGATTCGACAACGCAACACTAGTCGATCTGCGGGAATTAAAACCCATGGAGTCCGGACATAGAAAAAAAACAATTAAATAACTATAATGATAGAGTTGCATAGTCAAACACAAAATCTTCTCTTTAGCTTTCCCTCACTCCTTCCCTTAGACTTGATCACAATATTTCTTCCATAGAATCAACTTAAAATCATTAAAACCAACATTCCAACCCAACACGCGATATCATCATCAACCTAAATAATTGATCAAGTCAGCACCTTAACAAACAAGAAGAACCACATAGTTAATCAAACAACAAACACTGATCATCAACACTTTTTCGACTTCCATCACAGACATCAAAACGCATCACTCCCATCGTTGCTACTAGCTCCTACACCCATCTTTCGTTGCACGTACACCGCTCCCATACAGGAAAGACAAGACAGCAGTGGCACCAAGGAAACCGGAGAGAACGGGCGCCGTTTCAATCCAAAAAGTTGAAGGCACGATTAGATCTGAAGCCGTTATCATTATGATAGGGTTTGTGGCTGAGAATTTTTGGATCGGTAAAAAGATAAGATTTTTTTTTATCGGGTATGGTCTCTGATTGATGAGAGGGGTTACGGGTTGGTAGAGTGACGGGGTGGTAGAGCAACGACGGTGACGGCTTGATGACCGAGTAGGTCTCAAGATCGTATCAAAGTCTCTGATACCATGTTAGATAATGAAAACCCCGTAGGAGATATGTTTTATTCATACGATATTTATAGAGTACATAGCATAATGAAACCCTAATGGACCATGAGCCCACAAACCGGGCCGGGCCTATTTATCCTCTAATAGAATTGTGTTAGGTTATAGAATATTAGAGTCAGATGTTGCTATTTTTTGAGCTACTTGCTACATTTTGAAATCATGTGTTTTGTTTAGACACACGAGGAAGTTAGTAAGTAGTTGCGTTGATCATTTTAATAGCAAACTTCCAAATGAATCTGCTATGTCGTTTCTTTTTTTTTTGAACGGCAACTTTATTAAAAAAAAACTAGCAAGGAGCTAGAAAGACATTACAAAGAAATAAGATAGGGGTTTTTTAACCAATACTCCCAAGAAAAAACCCTATTACATCTACTAGAACACCATAAAAAGGACCAAGAAACAATGTCATCAAAAATCGTCGAACGATTAGGAGGCGAAGCGTCAAAGACCAACTGAATTCGAAGCCTCCAAATCCGCCACCAAGCAACATAAAAAACACCTTCTAAAATAGACTTGAGACGGGAAGAAAGTCGAAAGGATAAGAACCAAGCATCCCAATCCGAGAAAGAACAAATCTCTTGCCAATCCAAATCCCACCAACGACAAATTTTACGAAGAACAACCCGAGCCACGTCACATCGAAAGAAAACATGCTGAACATCCTCCATAGCAGCATTACAAAGAGGACACAGATGGGAATCCAACAAAACACCTCTACGGCTAAGATTGACTCTAGTAGGTAACCTATCACGACGAGCACGCCAAGAAAAAACATTAACTTTAATGGGAATGAATTTTACCCATCTCGTTGCAACATCCGACGAAGGGAGAAACAAGTCATCAATAAAGTTTCTGATGACTTTAACCTTGAACTCTCCATCTCCCGACAAATCACAAGTCCACCTATCTTTGGAAGACGAGAGGACAACCGAGTTCATAATTGAAGAAAGGTCATCCCACTGCTGCCGCTCAGCTCCATCACGCACGTCCCGGCGAAAAGAAGCTGAGACCGAAGAAGCTCCCATTTTATTAGCCACCACAATCTCCTTATCCAATTCGAGAGCAAACAAACGGGGAAACTGAACACAAAGAGGGGCATCAGCTAACCATATATCATACCAAAAACTAGTACAAGACCCGTCCCCAATCCGCTTCTTACAATGCGAAGAAAAATCAAAACCAGAATCTTTCAAAGATTTTACTTCACGTAAAATAGAGCACCAAATCGAGGGTTGATCGGTCACATGAAGATCAAACTTTGAGCCATAAATCGCTTGAATAACTTTACACCATAAAGAGCCATCGCCAGAAATGAAGCGCCACACCCACTTCAACAAAAGAGCACGATTCAACGCGAAGAAACTTGAGACACCAAGACCACCGTTCAGTTTGGACGCTAAGACATTGTCCCAAGCTACCCACGAAATCTTTCTATCCGAAGAATCAACACCGTTGAAGAACTTACTACGGATAGATTCCATAGTCTTCAACACGCCTTTTGGAACCTTAAAGATTGACATATAATAAATTGGAGAGGCCCCAAGAACGGATTTAAGAAGGGTCAATCTGCCGCCTATGGAAAGGGTTTTAACCTTCCATTTAGATAACCGGGCTTGGAGTTTGTTCACCAAGCCAACCCAAGCCGACTTCCGAGACATACACTCCCCAACCGTCACACCAAGATAACGAAAAGGAGTGTTCAAAACAGCACACCCGATCCTATTCGCCGCCTGCACAACAACATTCTGAGAAACCCCGACACCCAAGACTTGGCTCTTAGCAATGTTGATCTTAAGACCCGACGCAAGATGGAAGCAATTAAGAACTTTAACAATATTATGTAAGTTCTGTTCGGACCACTCTCCAATGAACATGGCATCGTCAGCATAAAAAAGATGAGAAATATTAACCGAGCCATGCAATTGAAAACCTTTAAACAGCCCATCATCAACAACACGGGAGAAAGAGATATGTAACGACTCCATAATAAGAATGAAAAGATAAGGGGCCAACGGATCACCTTGTTTCAACCCACAACAAAAAGGGAACTCGGACGTTGGGCTACCATTAACCAATATGGAAGCCATGGAGGAAGTAAAAGTACCACGGATCCACCTACACCAATTCGGCCCAAACCCAAACGCATGAAGAATATCCAAGAGATAATCCCACCGAACCGAATCATACGCCTTAGCAAAATCAACCTTAAAAAACATAGCTTGCTTCTTTTTTCTCTTACACCAGTTTAACATCTCATTTAAGATAAAAGGACCGTCCAATATTTGTCTATTAGCAACAAAGGCCGATTGAGTCTCGGAAACTAAATCGGATATAACAGTAGCCAAACGATTAGCTAAGACTTTCGTGATCACCTTATAAACGCATCCAATCAAACTGATAGGCCGAAAATCATTAACGAACTTAGCATCATTAACTTTAGGAATTAAGGCGATGAAAGACGAGTTACACCCCCTTGGAAACGTACCAGACTTAAAAAAATAGTCGACCGCATCGCAAAAATCCGCTCCGACAAGACTCCAATACTTTCTAAAAAATTCAAACGTATAACCATCGGGGCCAGGAGACTTATTCTCGCCACAGTTCCAAACAGCCCTACGAATTTCGTCCCTCGATACTGCCCTATCCAGCTCATCCACCTGATCCGAAGATAACCGATTATGAAAAGGAGCATTAAGTTTGAGACGATCATGACACGGTTGCTGAAATCGAACTTCAAAGTGATTCTTAAATGCCTCCTTCACAATACTCGGATCAGTACACCAAGTGCCCTCAACGAAAACACCACGAATCGACAACTGAGACCTTTTCTTATTAATAATACCATGAAAGAATTTAGAATTCTCATCTCCTTCGATAGCCCATTTGATTTTAGATTTTTGAACCAGATCCTTAACCTCCAAAAGTTTAATATCTTGCAGCCGTCGGTTTAGATCCATCCGATTGAGAAGGATGTCATCAGAAACGTTTCCCCTTTCCAAGTCTTTATCAATAGAGATCAAATCATTCTGTAGGGAATTCTTTGCGTTATGAAGATGAAACTTTTTATCTTTAACCCATAAACGAATAATAGACTTAAGGTCTTGCAATTTCTTCTTGAACCTAACCATAGCATTGGAATCAGAATGCGAAAAAGACAACCACGCATGCTCCACCATCGAATCAAAACCCTCCATCCTTAACCAAGATTGATAGAACCGAAACGGAGTCGGACAAAAATCAGACAAAACTTCCCTCAAAAAAATAGGACGATGATCGGACAAGTGACGGTCAAGACACAAAGCTGAAATAGATAGATAAAGTGAGATAATACCTTCCGTAACAAGAAAGCGATCTAATTTACTCATTTTGGAGGCTGAGGGATACGACCAAGTAAACGAGTACCCTTCCAACTTGAAATCCACAAGACCAGAAGACACAATAAACCGATCAAAACACCGTGCACTAGAAGCATTGAAAGACGAACCAAGTCTTTCATCCATAGTCCGAATGTCATTAAAGTCACCCATTATAATAGCTTCGTCGTTCCATCTTCATACAAGATTAGTTAAAAAATCCTAAAGAGCCCTTTTGCTTGAGGAGCGTAAACTGCCAGAAAAAGAATCTTGACATTACGAGGTAACCATGTGCCGTAAATAGCTATAAAATTATCAGAAATAGTAGCACCATCTTTCTTAAAGATAGAAGCCTCCCAAATACAAAGAATACCACCAGAATTCCCTAATGAGTCACTGGCAACAAAATTAAAGTTTAAATTTCCCCATAGGGACTTTACGTCTATATGAGAAATACAATCCATCTTTGTCTCTTGCAACGCTAAAAAATTGATCCTATGCTTATAATTTAACTCCTTAACCCACTCCTTTTTCGTCTTGTGCCCAAGACCTTGAATATTGAAAGAAAGAATATTCATTTAAGAACATCTTCATCTCCTTGTGAGCCAATAATGCGTTCCATATCTTTCAAACACCCATCCAAATTATAACCCATAGAATGTCCAACCCGAACCATGTCATCCAAAATGTCAAGAATAGAGCCACCGTTATGAACTTTATGTGAAAAAGGAAGAAACTGATTCTCCATTAGAGGAATCATGGACCTCCTGTGAATGGTCCATAACCTTAGCATCCACCCTAGGCATATTCACCATGTCTTCTCCATTAGTAGGACCATCTTCACAAATCTCACCAACATTAGCGTACGTCACAGAAGTTTTAGGGGTAAAACCAGGAGGATGCGATAAAGAGGTACTCGCATCACGAACGCCTTTAGCGGGAAGTTTATTCAATAAATCATAAAAACCAAACGGATCCTCTGATTGATGTTTGTCCGTCTCCTTACCATGACCATCAACATTACATTCATCCACATTATCACTGAAAATTGTCTCGGAAACACCATCCACATTACATTCATCATCTGACTCGACATCACTATTCTGCGCCCCATCATTAAGAATTTTAGCGCCATGCTTTGATTCGTCATCCGAGGTATAAACAGACTCCTTAGGTTCAAGAAAACTCGGATTCCAAGTAAAAAGTTCCTTCGCCCGAGCCACAAACACCTTGCCTTTAAAAATCACCTTGAATTTCTCCAATATAGATTCTGGTTGTTTTGTTAAGATGCACAACCGCTTACGAGCAAAAGAGGAGCCAAAATTATCCTCGATATCCAAAGCCTCGCCCCATTTGTTACCAATCTTGGCAAACGTTTCTCGAGACCAAACATGAAGTGGGATACCTTCAATGTCCACCCAAACAACACGTTCATCACTAACAAAATCATTATAGGCATTAAGAAGCGTACAGAACCAAGAGTTAACGCCTACATGATCCAAAAACTTTTGCTTAGAACCCTCGTTATCCAATTCTATCAACACCCATAACCCACCTAAATATGACAGCTTCACATGCTCAAAACCTTCCTTAGCTAATAGAATCCGTAGGTTAGGAATGGAGTTAATATCTTTCACACGCCCCATGACATGACATGAGAGGTCACGTTCAACAACACAAGAATCATCCAAAACCAACGCCGGTGAGGAAGATACAGGAGCAACAGAGGCAATCAATGGTGGAAAGTCTCTAGCAGCAGAAACAAATGACCCAAATGTACCATGCGCATTGGATTGAGAAGGCCCCGATGGTTTTACAGGTTTGTTTGCACGTTCAAAACGGGCAACATTGGCATGGAGATGGAAACGACCAATCCAAATCGTACAAAGATTTCCAACCAAACGATCTAAATCGTTAACACGAATAAACCTGACAAAAGCAAAACGTTTACCTGCTTTGGATCTACGATTAGGAATAAAAACGTCTATCACCTTCCCATACCCCTCGCAAACCTTCCACAATTCCTTCGACCCAAGATTATCAGGAAAATTGGTTACAAAAATAGATTTAGAAATACGAACAGCTTGGTCTTCATTAGAACGTTGGACAGGCATGGTGACCAAACCTTAAAAAGAAACAGCAGACGACAAAACCCTAAAAAAAAGGATTGAAGGGAGATCAAGATAAAAAAGGATTGAAAAGAAAAACAGATCAGGGTTTCAATGACAGCGAGATTAAACGGAAACGGAAACGGAGTCTAATTGATTTAAAGAGGAGAATAACAAATCTAAATTACAAAAACCCAAGATGAGAAACCCGCCTAACACGCTCGATATGAGATTAATCAATCAATGATTAATCCCAATTTCAGGGGTTATAACAGGATTCAAACAAAAGGGAAGAAGGAATTTAGATTGTTAATTTGTGGATTTTGAAAGTCATCTTTGTTAGAAGATGTTCATCAATTAGGGTTTTTGAATTGGGGGTAGAGAGAGAATTTGGTCAAACACACAGTTTGAATTTATCTTCTGGTCTAGAGATCATGGCTACTCACTATTATGAGATGATTAGGCGCAGACGCGTATTCATCTCAATAATTAAGCGGGAAGTGCTGGAACATGCCAAGAGAATGGACAACATTATTAGAATTTTGCATGTTTTTTTTATCTTGCTTCGGGTCCCTCAAACGTAATATTTATCAGCCTCAAATGTCTATGTCTCAATATGAGCTCGTTTGAAATAGAACACATGGCATGCACACAATAAGTTCTTTCGGTAATATTCATTTTCTTACCTTAGATTACCGAATTGGTTCTAATATGAATCTTTCTTGGCTAAACTGGCATCATCTGAATGATCGGTTTTGTGCTAAAACTTTCTTCCCATGGAAAGCAAATTTGCTCTCTATTGGTGTTCGTCTTAACTCTTATAAAAGTTAACTAGGAAGTATTGTTATATATTATATGTCCGATCCTAAAGTGACCTGGAAACCACTCTCAATAAGGTAGAATCCATTTCGGCTTCATACTTTTGGGTGGTAGTAGAGAAACAAAAAAAGGGCGTTGATCAAATGGGACAATTTCCTTGAATATTCTATAAGGGTGGTTTTAGTGAGATTTGATTTGAAGCATTTAATCTACTCTTCTTAAAAAATGGCGATGGCGTTTCGTTCATAACCTGGTAATTTTTAATGGGTTCGAGTGATTGTATAACAATTCATGGTGAAGAAAGCCAGCTTCTACTTACAGATGAAACGGTAGAGGTATTTGGTCTTTATTATTATCCTCCTATTTCTAATTTTCATGTTCGCATAATCATCCCGACTTATACTTTGTGTCCCGTAAAGTGCGTGATTGGTATGTCCCATTCGTTTTGGAAAGGATAATTAGGATGGAAAATACCCTATAACAGATTAGACCACCTTAGACTCTAATGCTAATTGTATGCTGCGGACTGTTTTGCCAATGAGGCCATGGATTTGAAATTAGAAATAGGACAAAGTATAGGTAGTCGAAATGTAGCGGCCTTGAGTTTGATTCAGGAGTTTAGGGCATGTTTCTTTGAACAACCGTCTATATAGCTTGGTCTTGAAAAATTCAGACGATGATAGCTAATCTGTCCAAGTACGAGATTTCACATTACAATTGCTTGCTTCCATCATTATGTACTAGTACTAGATGGTCTAAGATTTACCTCATAAAGGTAAAAGTTTTTCATTTGGCGCTCAATTTTGGATAACTTCTGAATCGATTAAAATTTATCTTTTAGCAGGGGCTTGAGATTAAAATTTTTATCATTGTCGGGGACACATTATGGATAGACTTCCTCGTGGATCGATTAATATACCTCATAAGCTACGAGATTTAACCTTGCAAATTGAAATAAATAATTTATATTTATTGTTCAATAAGTACTTTTATTTTTTTTTAAAGTTAAAAGTAACTTAATAAAAGATGTAAATACACTTTAATTAAAATACATACTTTAATTAAATACATAATATAAATTTTTATAAAAAAAATTATGTGTGCGTATGTGGAGTCGGTCGAACAAAAAAGGAAAAAAAAAAGAAACAAATCTTTTGGTAGTTATCCTAAATCAAATATATATATATATATATATATATATATATATATATGTATATATATGTATATGTATTATATATTATGTATATGAAAAGTATGTGTATATGTATTTATGTGTATTTATATGTATATATATATATATATATATATATATATATATATAAATATATATATATATATATAATATATAGATATATATATTATCTGATATATATATATATTATATATGTACGTATATGTAATATATATGTATTTGTATAAATATATATGTAATACTATATATACACATACATATAATATACAATATACGTACATATAAAATAAATATATAATAAAACATACATCACTAAATAAAATATATAAATATATAGAAATATATAATATATATATATAAAAAATATATATATATTATATCCCTAAAACTAAAAATCCTAGATCACTTTTTCTTTCTTTTCTCTTGGTTTCGGTCGACTATCAAGAACAAGGAAAAAAACCATCAAAATTTTTCTAGAAAAATTAAGGTGGAAGATTGTGTGTAATCACGTAAGAAGGTTTAGGTATAATCCTTATTTTCATTCTTTTCATTAATTTTATAATTATATAACTTTAATTGATGGAGAATTAGGGTTTATAATTTTTCTGTAAAATAAGTTAAAAAAACATAAAATTATGATTAGGGATGCGTTAGAGGGTTAATCATGCGTTTGTTTAGGTTTAAATGATGATAAAATCGGATATTGAATATGATCAGAATTTTAGGTCGGATTAAACAAGGCATAACTTGATGATAAAAACGAGTTTGATGATGATTCTTAGGTTTAAAATTAATTTCAAAGAGTTTACTTTCTGAATATGTGAGTTTCAAAGTCATTGGAAAAGTGGAAGCCAGTCAAAAGATTTTTACATGATTCGTTGTCGAATCTGAATTTTCTTGACAGATTTCGGTCGGTTGGGTGATATCAAGAACCCCACTAAATCTTCTAATATTTTGATCCCAATTTTTCTGATAGGGGTTTTAGGTGTCTAGTAACCCTAGTAAAAATTTAAACTTTTTGAGTTGTCTAAGTATTTTTCAAAAATTCTAACATTCTAGTGTGCGAACATGTCATATTCTGAACAGTTTATGTTGTTGAATTTATTAAAAATAGTAATGCTTATCTAAAGTTAATGAAAAAATTACTTTACCTACATAACTCATTAAAGTTTATGTGATGTGAATTTGAAAGCCAGAATAATTTAGTATTTTATTAGAATTCATGAAGTGACATTAAATTTCTACAATAATCTGTAAATTTAGAGCATTAAAGTAATGCATAGATAAAGTATAAGTAAAATGTGGAAACGTGTCAGGATGAACCATGAGGGTACATATAAACTTTAAAAGTCCATAAATTATTAGTTACATAGATAAGGCCGTCCAGCCTAATCGTGTGTAACTCATGTATTATTAACGTGTAGATTTCTAGCTTGGAATTGTGAAGTTGTTGTGATCGTCAAGTTGAGTTTTCCTAGCCCTTTTTAATTGTTTTCTTGGGGGGAAAATGGTACTCATAAATTGATTTAAAATGTTTTCATGCTGTGGTTAAATTGTTTTTTATTTTTGTTTGGACAAGGTTGTTGTTTATGTTATCCGTGTGTACTTAAAGGTATGAGTTGCGAGTGCCATTCCAGCCTGACTTATGTGACTCACTTACTGAACTTAAATGCTAGCTTGTGAATGGATATTGGAGCTGCGTCTTCCATTGTGATATGAGATTTATTTGGTGATATTGATGGCACGTGTTTACAACCTGATATTGTCCTACGATTATAAATGTTCACAGCTATTTAGTTGTTTTGTGTTTAAACCCACGAGCTCACCAACTTTATGTTGAGGTTTTCGAGTATCCATTTTCAGGTGTTATTAGTGAAGCTTAAGGAGATACGACTGCATGGCTAGCAAGACCCTAGGATCCTTCCATTGGAGTCATACTTGCTATCATTTTCATTTTGTATTTTCATACTTAAGATATTTTGATTTTGATGTTTTAAATCTTCTACTTTATGACTATGTATTGTTATGGTTATGATTAACCTTGATACAAGTCCCCTCTTGTGTCGGGTGTCGTCATGACATTTTGGTTTAGTTTTCATTTAGTGAATCTCTATGGTTATATCAATGTGTTATGACGATCCCTCTCTCATTACGCCTCATGTTTCCGCCTTGGCGGGGTGTGACAGAGTGGTATCAAGAGCCATTGGTTATAAAGAAGTGGTGGTCTGACCTAGACTATAACCCAAGTACCTTCATGTAGCTACATAATAGGAACTATGTGTGCTATTGTTTATATATATTTCATTTTTTTTTCTTTGATTTTTATCTCGACCTACGGGCTACTTGATATCATAAGAGCCAGAAGAGGAGCCAATTGAAAAGAAGCCTCTTGAGGAACCAAAGGAGGAAGAGCTGTTAGAAGAGTCGGAGGAGGAGGCCGACTTAGATCTCATGTCGGATGTGTAGTCTTGGAAGTAAGTATACGTGTGAAAGGATGCAATTATAATTATGATGGCCAACATAATTATAAAGGCATCACACACGTGGACTTTTGACCATGATTGCATTGATCCGTGTTGCTTGCTATGTGATAGTTTAAGATGTCATGTTATGTGCTGATTAGAATGTGGTAAAATGGGTGATAGAGTTAGGAATTTATGCCTACATTAAATGTGAACCCTAGTATTTTAAGACTTAGTTATGTGATTAAGTTAGCTAATGGTAAAAGCTAGAAATTGATAGGATTATCCAAGGGTGTATTTTAGAATTAGAGGATTCCCTATTCACTATAGATTTGATACTGTTCAGGTATGGAAGTTTTGACGTAGTTGAGGGAATGGGCTGGTTATCGAAGCATAGGGCTAAGATAGTTTACCATGAGAAGGTAGTTCGGATAACGTTGGCAAAGGGCGAGGTACTTCAGGTTTATGGAGAGTGAACCGAAGGGAATCTGAAATCCCTTAAGAGCACGATAGCGGGTTAGCAGAAGTTAGATGATATCCCGATTGTGCAAGATTTTCTTGAGGTATTTCCTAAAGACCTAATGGGATTACCCCCTCACCGACAAGTTGAATTGTTGACATGTTCGTAATTTTTCATACTTGTACTCTCTTTTGTCATTGCTTCATATACTCCCCTTTGATTTCCCTCGCGGTGATGTGATAATCCTTTTGTTATATGGTCTCCTTTGTGTGAAAAACATTTTTATAATGATAATGAAGTGTAAAAATCCTTTTGAAATATATCTTGAAGATGTTTGGGAAAACTATTTTTGAATGAGTTTATTACGATATTGCTTTTATATGATTGACGTATCCGTGAGTGTAGGTATTATTTATTTATCAAGTTTAACATTTATATTTTGCCGGCTACACCTAAAACAACACTAACGAGCAATATACCCGATCAGATGTAGCTTCGTTGGTAAGTAGGGTGTCGATAACTAAGAGCGAGAGCGTTAATCTTTTAGTTCTATCAATATTTTGGTTAACTAAATTAAGTCAATTTAAACTATGTGAAATCTAATCTATGTTAAACCTATACTAAACCTAGTTCTTACAGATAAGGGGGGGTTCAGTCTGAGAGACTGGCACAAGTTTGGTGGTGACTTAAATCAATTTAAAACACAATAACACGCGCAAGCAGATAATAAAAAGATAGAAGAGCGGTCTAGCCAATTATAAGAAAACTGTATTAGCCATGATTAATCCAATTAAAATGCAAGTTTGTTTATTTTAGTGCAATGAGTACTTATTTCGAGGTGGCATATCATTCTAAGATTTAGGCGGTACTTCTTCCTAAAACTTAGACACGTAGAATTCTGTCACAATTAAACGCATCCGCATAAAGCATCCTATTTGCTGATTTTAAACTATCTTAGGAGATTAATAATAGTGATCTTATTAAACCCTAGCTCATGAAGACTTTACCCACTTATTGCTTAACGGCTCTTTATATACTAGTAGTCCACTGCCCGAGTCTTTACCAAAGGAAGCAGAACGTTATACTAGGTCACCTGCTAGAGCAACTTATTCCCTTAAACGATTGGTAAAGATAGGTCAATATTAGTGATCCTATTATTCAATATATATAAATTATAGATATGGAGAGCCATCCTGGCATCTAGCTAGCTATATATTTTGCATTCCTAAATCTAGTTGAATGAAGGGTCGCATACTTAAGCACATAAACAAGTATGAATTGATAAACATAATCAACAACCAACGATAAATTAAGCAATCGATATAAACAAACCAAACATTTAAATCTTCATAAACATGGCTAATACCCAAGGGTATTAGCCCTTAACCATTGTAATTAATACAAGAATAATAATCAAATCAACCAAGGTAAACTAACCGAGTTAAATGATTGATACCAAAAATCGAATGATTATTAGAGTACAGGGATTACAAGGTGTTTCCTATGGAATTAGATGTTTTGCTTGACCTCTTCTGCTCTTCTTGTCTTCTGGAAATCGACTTATGTGGTTATGGTATCAAAAATATGATCAAGCACACCTAAAACTCGTTTTTAGGTTTTCTATTTATAGTTTCTGGAATTTCTTTGATACGCCGTATTGAGCGTATTAGGAGTTTTTTTTGGAGTAGGGATGATGTGCTTTCGTGTAGG
>BQNB010042230.1:18656-46252 GCA_026074375.1 Tanacetum coccineum | reverse complement strand
CGTCCTCATCAGAAAGTGACTCGTCATCACTAGAGGTGAAATCGTCGTTTGAATCAAAGAGAGGATTCGATAAAGTTGTAAAAGTAGGAGAAGTTTCATCACACTCGGGTACATCACACTCACTTTCATTATCGGAAAAATCCTCGAACTCACTTGGGATTGGGACAAGGTTCTCAACACTAGACTTTATTACTTCGTCCGATTCTTTTTCAGGAATAGTGTCGAGATGCTCATCCCCCATTATGAGAGAGTCCTTAGGTTCTTCAGTTGGTAGGACGGGAGGTGAAGATGTGATAGCAACAGACGGAGAATATCGAGCAATAATATCTCTCAAAGGAATATAATCATCCTCGTCGTAACAAATAGATTTAATACGTTGTGAAACAGCAAGATACTTTTCTTCCCTTAAAACGCGCTCTTTTTTCCGCATCTCGATGTCCAAACCACTATAATCTTGCAAGAGTTGATTAATTTTAATCTCACTATCTCTTTCATATTCATCATCAATCTCCTCACCTCTAAGTCTTTTATAACTCAAATCATTCGTGATATCATTAATTTCGTTATCAATCAACCGCTTCTCACTCATTATTTCTTCTATACTCGTGTCTTTCTTTTTAAAACTCTCCTCTTTATTAATCTTCTCGATTTCAAGGAGTTGAACGGTAGAAAATTGCTGGGGTTGAATTTGGTCAAAACCGGAATAAATCGGATTATAACAAAAATTAGGATCATAATTTTGGTTCATTGGTTGACATTGAAAATTTTCATGAAGAACCTCGCAATTTTCACAAGGAAATTGTTGTGGTTGACTTGGAAAATAATGTAGAGGTTGGTTAAATCAAAAGTCTTGATTGTAACAGGGACCTTGGTCAAAGACGGGTGTGTTTCCTGTTTGACAATTGAAACCTGGATGGGGAAACTACGGGTGTTGAAATTGGTCAAAACCAAAAGAATTAGGATAATAGCAACAGAATTTTGCTCATAATAATCTTCATTCATTGGTTGACATTGAAAAGTTTCATGAGGACCCCCGCAATTTTTACAACAAAGATATTGTTGAGAAGAACTTTGAGAATTTTGTGGAAAATAATTATCATTAAAGTTTTGATTGTAACACGGCTCCTGTTCAGGTTCCGGATAGATAGACGAAACTTGAGGTGTACAATAGTGACCATAACGAGCATTGTTCCCATAAAATTCACAAGAATACATAGGAGGTTGTGGAGGTGGGTTGAAAATGTTAGGAGATTCATTAACAGAATTAGGTTTGGAATAATAAGTGAATGAATTCTCATCTCTAGAATTGCATGTCGGATGAACACTTGGCAAAATCTATGGGGACTCATCAATGATTTGATTGCATGGTTCCGAATTAGAGATAATCGGAGCTTTTGGTGGACAATTATAACCAATATGAGCACCGTTCCCACAGGACTTGCAAGTACATCGTTGACAAAAAATTCCATCTAACGAATCACCACACTCGAACCAACAATTGTGGTTGCTTTGTAGAGGACTTTGCGAGGAATTTACACCGGGGTCTTGATTGAAGACGAATGATTCTTGAGGTGTACTAACAACGTTAGAGTTGTGATTGGATGACTCGGAAGTGTTTCCATCATGAATTGTATACCAACCTTCATTCAAACACCTTCGCACAAAAGCACAAGATCGACAATTTAGACCATCAACCGGGTTTCCACAAGTTGCACAATTCTGAGGAGGGTTAGGAACAAGAATCTTGTCTTCAAGATTCCCTTTTGAACAACCATAGTTTCTAGTGTACAAAGCTCCACAAGACATGCATTCTTTAATCGAGAAGAGGGGGTTCAAACGATGATCGAGTGATGCCATAAGAATTTAAAAAAATGAAAAGAATTAAATGAATGAGAAGAAGAAGAAGATTTTTTTTGTTTTTTTGTTTTTGTTGTTTTTAATCTAATTTTAACGGACAATGAGATAGACAACTTGAACCAAATAATCAAACTTACTTCACGGTAGCTCTTAAAATTTTTACTTTTTAAGGTGAGTCGTACATCGCAAGTGACACAAATGGTAAGTTTTTAAATCTTTTATTCGAGTTGGGAACTTATTATAGATAATACCTCAATTGAAGGTATTATTTGTTGGTGTTCTTTTACCAACTTTGTAACTTTTTAAATTGAAGAAGAAAATATTTTTTTATTTTTGTGTTTAATCTTCTATTTATACTAAAAAGAAAAGAAAAATATTTTTTTATTTTTGTGTTTAATCTTCTATTTATCTCAATTGATTTTCTTGAAAGCGTAACTTTCGAAAACGAAAGGTTCTCCAAAACACGATCAACAAACTTCAAACGAGAGAATCTTAATCACAAATCCCCGACAGCGGCGCCAAAAATTGATTCGCTAGAATCTATATATACGTAATAATAAAATATATAATATGATGGAAAATTACCAATTTACCCTTGAGGACAAAGGTAAAAAGGAAAATCTTCACAAATATATATAATATAATACGTATATAAACCGGGAAGTATGATTCCCGGGTCGTTATCCCCCAACGATTTGTGAAATTGAAACCACGTTTGATGTTCGGACAATGATTTGAATTGAAAACGAAGATTGATTTGATTATCTACGTTTAAAAATTAAAATAGACAAATTATAACAATTAAGCACGAAGACAAATAACGGGAAACCAAACTTTAACTAAAAACGCAAAACGGGACCCCTAAACGGAGGTCAAAAACCCTAAATTTCTAAAGTTAAACCTAACTTAAATTTTTTCTTTTCAAATGGACTCTATTTGACTAAAAAGTAAGTTTAAAAAAAACTAGAACAAAAACGGAGTTGAAATGAGCTTTAAAACACGAAAAACGAGAACGGGAACAAATCTCGTTCTTTAAAAATCGAAATTTTGCAAATTAGACCCTACGAAAGCAAAACTAATTTTCCTATAAACTTTATGATAAAAGAAAATTTTCTAAAAAAGATTTATATTTTTTTGATTATTTTTCTATTTTTTATGATTTTTTAAAGTTTTTAATAAAAATAAATATTTAAAAATACAAAACTAATTATAAAAATTCTATAAAAAAAATACATAAAATAGCTTAAACTAAATAGAACCTAGGAAAAATAAACTTGATTACACAGCTTATCGAATAAGCTGAGTAATAAGCTAAAACAGCTTATTAAGCTTAAAAGGGAAAAATGTGTATAAGAATTAAATGTTGTAGAGGAATAACGAAAAAGACCCCAGGGCGCGTTGGTAGTGGAGTGTGTGTTGTGTTGTTATAAAAGGGTAGAGGGTGTTGAGGTCGGGGGTTCGAGTCTTGCTCACCCCCGATTTCCACCTTCCCCTTTTTTTTATTTTTGAAAACTTATAAAAGCAAAGTTTTAGAAAAGCTAAAAATAAGCATTTTTAAAAAAAGAAACTTTTTTATGAAAAGCCCTAAATAAGTTGTTAAATAGCTTATAACTTGACAGAAACACTTAACTTTATTTTTTGGCTCTTTTTCTAAAACTAATAATCTAAAAGACCACAATAAGCTAAGTTTATAAGACTAAAAGAGCTTAAACTACTAGACTTTAAAAGACTAAAAAGCACAATGAAAAGGGAAATAAGCCAAGAAATATACTGAATAACATCTAATAAGCATCAGAGAACAATAATAAGCCATATAGTCTAACAGGAATAGCCACTAAAAAGCTATAAAGCACATAGAGGTTAAAAGTACCACAAACAGACAAAGGGGCACCTATAGGCTTAAAAATAAGCAATCTAGGGTGGGTCCTAAGACCTGAAACTTGTTGAACCTAAAGAGGGGCTTAAAGGCTTCCTAAAACTGTGCTTATCTAAAACTCAATCCTACAAATGAGACAAATGCAGTGTCTTTAAAGACACTGCTTTGCACCAGGGGATATACTCTTTACAAGGCTAAAAAGCCAGCTTATAAATAAGCTGGCATATAAGCTCAAAACTGAAAGATTAGTTAAAACAGATTAAATATGGCTCATGGAGAGCTCATGCATAAAATTTATTAAACTGAAAACACCAACTACCATCTGATAATTAGGCTTGAGCAATGGCAGTTTTGACAACAAAAAAAAACTTGACAGATAAAAAAACAATGAATGTTAAACTTAGGACATTTTACTAATACTTTGTGTACTACAAATGACTCCAATAAAAGTGGTAAATTAGCAGCAATGAGCACTTACCCTAACCTAGCACAAATGAACTAATTTACACTCCTAAAATCCAACATATTCAAGCTATTGGTACAAGACACCTTGAAATTGAATTCTAAATCCTAACAGTCTCTTAAAACAGATTAGTACTTCCTCGGATAGCTAGTTGAAAGTGGTTCATAGACCCTAACCCAAAGCAGAACCCAAATTGACCCGTTTTGGCCTTGTGCCAAACACCCCTTTAATACTGAAAACATCCTTTTTAAACTTATTGCACTGATTTTAAACAAACAACTCCTTAATATCAGATATTCTGGTTTAATTGCCAATATGGTCTAACAACCATTTTTGACCCATTTTGGACCCTGACCCAAACACCCCTTTAAATACAGAAAACACAATTTTAAACTTGAAACTCTGATTTTTAAAGAACCAACCCTTAATACCAGATAATTATTAGCTTAATATGCACCTATTGGGAAACTTAAAACATAGAAATAAGCAGTTTAAAAGCAGGACATGAATCAAGCAGTTATGAGTTTGTTAAAGACAGAAATTACTAAAACAAGGAATCAAGAGGCCAACAACAATGCAGGCACTTAAAATTACAAAAGATGATTCAAATAAGCATAAGATAGGCAGACATAAAGAAAATAAGCACAAGAAGTAACCAATAAGCAATGCTACAGTGGAATTTCAAGAAATTGGAAATTAAGGGAACTTACAAGTTCCCTTGGCTTTCTTCTGAATTTCAGCAAACACAAACACACCTATTGCTTACCAATAAGCCCTAAACCATGGCCATCCTGAATTTACCATGCTCCATTGCTTTTGACAGGATTTTTGTATTTTTGAATTTTTTATAACAATAAGGAAAAATGGAAATGAATACTTAGAGATGATGACTTCAAATCAGCACTTTTATTAGAACTTAAGTCTTGTACAAAGCTTTTTGAATAAGCTGAAAACTGGATAAGTTAAAAACAGAACATAACTTGAAATGTAAACTACACTGAAAAATTAAAACTTAAAAAATTACACTAAATTATACTATCCCTACATCTTCTGTCTTCTTTCTTTTTTATAGGCTGAGTCTTCAAGCCTTTGTGTTTGTTGTGTTAGATGTGTGAGTGCTTCAAACCTTTCATCTCAGACCTCCTTTTTGCTTGGTGCCCAATTCCAATGATCTTGACCCTTGAATCTTTTGCTTTTTCAATGGGATTGCCAAGGTGGCAATAAGGGGTTTAGTGGAAAGGGAGGAAAGGTTTGATCCCATGTGTAATTGTGGTGTTGTAAGTAATAGGGGGGGGGGAAGGTTAACAGGTTTTGGGATTTGGTAATGGCGGGAAAGGGTTTAGGGTTTGACTGGGTATAAAGGTGCAGGGGTGAGTTGTTTTGGGGGTTGGCAAGTTGAGTCCTCCAAGTTGTATGTTGTTGTTGCAAACTACGTCCTTGTTTGTGTACAAGTTTCAGGAGATGGCAAAAACAGCCCCTCAAAGTGTTTGGAGTGTTTGCAGTACACGTCCATAAGGACTAACGAGGTAACCAGATTAGGGTATTGGGGTTAACGGGCAGTTAAAGGGATTTGGGCCTTATATGAGGAAAGTGGGCTGATCCGGGCCCACTAGGTGGGTACGGGTAGGCCCACTTTTAACATTTTGGTTTTTCGGGTTCGGTTTTCGATGCTTTTTCCAACGACGTATCCCGGGGTTGACTTTGACTTCGTTTTGACTTCATAAAATACACAAATGTTGTCGAGTCGATCCGGTAATTTCCGTTTGAGCTCTGTTTTCAATCCTTTTGTACCCTTGGCCTTAGTTTTTCGCGCTCTTTCCAAATCCGTGCTTGGTTTTGTCCGGTTTGGCTTTGATTTTTGTCTTTTAGTGAATATCCGGTACCTGCACAGTACAAACACAAAAACAAGCATATATATGGCCTTTTATGTGCGTTTTTGGTCGTTTAGGGTCGATTTTAAAGGTAAAAGGTATGTGTAATTACACACATACTAGTCTTTTTTGTTATAGATTCACAAAATCTATTATTTATATACGTTTTGGCCTTTTTAGCTTAATAAGCTGTTATAGCTTATTACACAGCTTATTCGATAAGCTGTGTAACCAAGCTTATTTTTCCTAGGTCCGTATTAGTTCAAGCTATTTTCCATAATTTTTTCAGAATTTTTATAATTAGTTTAAGTATTTTTAAACATTTATTTTTATTAAAAACTTTAAAAAATCATAAAAAATAGAAAAAAAATCAAAAAAAATATAATTCTTTTTTAGAAAATTTTCTTTTATCGTAAAGTTTTTAGGAAAATTAGTTTTGCTTTTGTAGGGTTTAATTTTCAAACTTTCATTTTTTAAAGAACGGGATTCGTTCCCGTTTACATTTTTCGTGTTTTTAAGCTCATTTCAACTCCGTTTTTGTTCTAGTTTTCTTTAAACTTACTTTTTAGTCAATTAGAGTCTATTTAAAAAGAAAATTTTAATTTAGGTTTAATTTTGGAAATTTAGGGTTTTTAATTACCATTTAGGGTTCCCGTTTTGCGTTTTTAGTTAAAGTTTGATTTCCCGTTATTTGTTTTCGTGCTTAATTGTTATCATTTACTTATTTTAATTGTTTTTAATTCGTAGAATTAGATAATCATCAATCTTTGTTTTACAATTCAAATCAATGTTCCGAACAAAAACAAACGTGGGGGTAGTGCCCCCCCACCTGTTTGCCCCCCCCCCCCCCCCCCCCCTTTTTGCCCCCGGCCGACTCACATTTTTTTTTTTTCATAAAATCGTTGAGGAATAACGACCGGGGGGAATCCATTATTCCCGGTTTAATATTACATATTATTATATATTATCGTGTTGTGGTGTTGTGATTTTTTTACCTACCTTTGTCCTCAAAGGTAGTTTGGTAATTTCATATTATATTATATTTTATAATTACGTGTGTTGCTTTACTAGCAATCAATTTTTGGCGCCGCTGCCGAGGATTTGTGATTAAGACTCCTCCGTTTGCGTTTGTTGATCTTGATTTGAAGACCCTTTCATTTTCGAAAGTTTTGTTTTTGTTAAAAAATCAAAAATACAAAAAAAATTATAAAATATAAAAAGTAAAAAATATTTTTCTTTTCTTTTATTAGTATAATTATCATATAAAAAAAAAAAAAATCAAAAATATAAAAATTGTCCATAAAAAATAATAAAATAAACAAAGTTGGTAAAAGAACACCAACAAATAATACCTTCAATTGAGGTATTATCCATCAATAAGTTCCCAACTCGAATAAAAGATTTAAAAACTTACCATTTGTGTCACTTACGAAATACGGCTCACCTTAAAAAGTAAAATTTTTAAGAGCTACCGTGAAGTAAGTTTGATTATTTGGTTCAAGTTGTCTATCTCATTGTCCGTTAAAATTAGATTGTGAATAAACTTGTGAAAAACCAAAAATAATCTTCTTTTTCTTCTTATCCATTTAATTCTTTTCTTAACCCTCTATATTGTTTAATTCTTATGGCGTCACTCGATTATCGTTTGAACCCCCTCTTCTCGATTAAAGAATGCTCGTCTTGTGGAGCTTTGTACACTAGAAACTGTGGTTGTTCAAAAGGGAGTCTTGAAGACAAGATTCTTGTTCCCGTACCCGACTCGTCTCAACGACCCCCTCATAATTGTACAACTTGTGGAGACCCGGTTGATGGTCTATATTGTCGACCTTGTGCTTTTGTGCGAAAGTGTTTGAATGAAGGTTGGTATACAATTCATGATGAAAACAAAATTCTAAACACTTTTGAGTCATCTAATGACAACACTAACATTGTTAGTGCACCTCAAGAGCCATTCGTCTTCAATCAAGACCCCGGTCAAAATTCTTCACAAAGTCCTCTACAAATTAACCACAATTGTTGTTACGAGTGTGGGGATTCGTTAGACGATATCTTTTGTCAACGATGTACTTGTAAGTCTTGTGGGAAAGGTGCTCATTATGGTTACAATTGTCCACCGCAAATTCCGATTATCTCTAATCCGGAACCATGCTACAATCAAAACCTTAATGAGATCCTACAAAATTTGCAAAGTTTGCAACAACAATGTCTTTTGGGTACGTGCCAACAATGTGGTTGTAATGAATATGATGGAGTTTGTTTTTATTGTACTGTTGGAAATGGAACACCAATCAATTTTTCAACTTCGTACTCTTCTAACGATTCTCCAAGTTTTGCAAACCACCCTCCACAACCCCAGTACGAGACAAATATTTGTGAGTTATGTTGAAACGATGCTCATTTTGGTTACGATTGTTCACCTCAAGTCCCGTTTATCTGCAATCAGGACCCGTGTTCCAATCAAAACTTTGATTATTTTCCACAAACTTCACCAAGTTTTCCACAACAATGTCTTTGTTGTGAAAACTGCAGGTTTGAAATAATACATAAAGAAAAGAATAAAAATATTTTTGGATTTTGAATTTTTTTTTTGGTTTTAACAATTTATTCACAATTTATTTTAACGGACAACGATATAGACAACTTAAACCAAATAATCAACGTACTTCACGGTAGCTCTTAAAAAGAAAAACGCACAGGTGAGCGGAGGAGAAGGAAAGCACGGTGCTTTTAAGAACCTTTCTCCTTTAGGGTCGTAGTTCGTTGGAACGACCCGCCTTATACCCACTTTATAGTTTGTTTAACTTTTCAAGGTGAGCCGTACCTCGTAAGTGACACAAATGGTAAGTTTTTGATCTTTGGTTCGGGAACTTATTATGATAATACCTCAGTTGAAGGTATTATTTTGATTGGTGTTCTTTTACCAAATTGATTTTTATTGATAATTAAGGACAATGTTTTTATATTTTTGATTTTTAAATTTTTTTTTAGTACTTTCAATACTTTAGGAAAAGTATTGTTGGTATTTTTAATTACTTGATATTCACAAAAATTAGAAAATAAAATATTTTTTGATTTTTTTTTTGAAGAAAATATTCACAAATTCAAACGCTAATCTTCAAACGATCCGATAATGATACTCACAGCTTCCCCGGCAACGGCGCCATTTTGATACTAGCCTTTTTGTATATATATAAATATAATATGTAAGGATAATATGATTCAATTGTAGTATACATATTCCGAAAGATTTAAATCAATTACTTTTGTCCAAAGTAATATCAAAAATCCCCTAGGTCATTTCCCAGCGAAGCGTGAATTCAAAATGGAATGACGGAGTGATAATCAATGCTTCAATGGAACGAGGATTTGAATGGTTTTTCTAATTCTACAATTAAAAATGCAAAAACGATTAAAAGAAAACCTAAAACGAAAGCAATTTTAGTTAAAACCTAAAACGAGAATGTAAAAACGCGGCTAAAAACCTAAATTTTCAAATTTTAATCCTAAAATCTATTTTCTAACTATTAATGGGTCCTAGTTGACTAAAAAGGAAGTTTAAAAAAAACTAGATCGAAAATGGAGTTGATTAAGACTAAAAACGAGTCAAAACAAGAACGGGAACCAATCCCGTTCTTTTAAAAGTGAAACTTTGCAAAAATGACCCTACATATGTAAATTTATTTTTCCTAGAAAATACACAATAAAAGAAAATTTATAAAAAAAAGATTTGTATTTTTTTGATTATTTTTCTATTTTCTATGAATTTTTTAAGTTTTTAATGAAAATAAATTTAAAAAAATACTAAACAATTTTATAAAAATTTGAAAAATTCACAGAAAATACTTTAAACTATTCTTAATCTAAGAAAAATATAAAGTTGAACAAAAAAACTTATAAATAAGTTGTTATTAAGCTAAAAGTGACTGAAAGGTTAAAAGCTAAAACGAGGTTAAGTATTAATTGGTGCAAGGACTAACAGGTGAATGTCCCAAGGGCAGTTGGTGTTGCATGTGTGTGCTAAGGCTTTGGTAAGGGGGAGGTCATGGGTTCGACCCCCATGCCTTCCCTTTTTGAAAAACTTATTTTTTTAATTTCTTTTGCACACACTTAAAGAGGACATTAAATTAAGCATTTTTTACAATTACAACTTTTTGTGAAATCTAATAAATAAGCTGGAAAAAGCATATGAAAACAGCAGAATTGCTTAAAAAGACTTAGACAATGAGGCTTAACTATTGGCTTATTCTAGGACTGTTAAGCAAAAGGAAAAGGTAAATAAGTAATTACAAATGACAAACTACACCTAATAAGCATATATAAGCAAGATAAGCAAAGGAAATAAGCTGGTAAACATTAAAAGGCAAAAAGCAGTTTGTCCTAAAACGACAGCAAACAGCCAATGGAACCACTTTTGAGCTAAACTTAAGCTACTAAAAAGCTCATGTAATGAGCTAAAAAGCTTAAACGGATTAAGAACAAACACCAATATGCACATAAACGCTGAAATTAAGAAAATTAGATAAATTGCTAAGCTAGAAAAAAGCACGAAAGAAGGGACATCTTAGCTTTTTAAGACCTTTTGATTTGTTTGAAACTGTTGGGCATTTTAAATTACAATAAGACAAGGAAAAGCACAAGTAAGCTGAAACACACCTATAACTAGACTTAATAAGCAAATTGAAACAGAAGTTAAGCATTTACATTAAGCAAAGTAAAATAGAATTCGATTAAGCAGCTTGGGTATTTAAGAGATAGATAAACTTAAACCCACTGCATTCAATGACAGATTTGAGACAAAACAAAAATGGCAAATGTACAATTAACCATTATTAATCCTACTGCATATAACTTAGAATGAAACATAAATTAAAAAAAACAGCATTTGAGCAAACATCAAATATAAGCAAATTGAAAGAAACTTTAAAAAGCACAGATTAAAACATGAAACATAACACTTCAAAACTTACTGTTTTTATTCTTTAAAGACTTTTTATAACTGATTTAAATCTCCTTAAAATAGAGTGTTGATTTAAGCCTAATGTCCCAAGGTCGTTAAGAACCCCTTTTTACCCATTTTAGGTCCTGTCCCAAACACCCCTTTAAATACAGAAAAGATAATTTTAAACTTGAAACTCTGATTTTTAAAGAACCAACCCTTGATACCAGATATATTATTTAGCTTTACTATGCACCATATTGGGAAACTTAAAACATAGAATTGAGCAGTTTAAAGCAGGACATGAATCAAAAGCAGTTATCAGTTTGTTAATAGACAGAAATTACTCAAACAGGAATCAAGAGGCCAACAAAGATGCTGGCACTTAAAATTACAAAAGATGATTCAAATAAGCATAAGATAGGTAGACATAAAGAAAATAAGCATAAGAAGTAACCAATAGGCAATGGTATAGTGGAATTTCAAGAAATTGGAAATTAAGGGAACTTACAAGTTCCCTTGGCTTTCTTCTGAATTTCAACTAACACAAACACACCTATTGCTTACCAATAAGCCCTAAACCATGGCCATCCTGAATTTACCATGCTCCATAGACAGATTTTTGCATAAAGAGAACTTTAACTTAAAATTTCATAAAACTTAAAGATTACAAGAGCTTAAATTTAAAAGACAATGTTTAACACATAATTAAAGACATAAAAGTAAAACTAAAAACTACTCCTAGATAACTCTTCATTTTCTCTGTCTTCTTTCTTTTATATGTTGCTGTGTGTCTTCACTTGTGTGCTAGTTGTGTTTGTTTGGTGAGAGGCTTCAAAGCTTTAATCCTGGCCCTTTAATATGCTTGGAGCCCAATCAATTTGATCTCAACCCTCCATTCTTTGTCCTTGTGCTCTGTCCAATGGGGCGTTTCAAGATTGCCAATGTGTTTTTGTAGGTTAGTAAGGTAAGGTAAGGTGTGGGGTTCATGGGTTTGTCATGGGGTGAGGTTTTGTCGAGTTGTTGCAGGGCATACACAATTTGTGTGAGAGATATACAGTATATGGCGGGAAAGGTTTTTTTGTTCTAAGGTTTTGTGAGTAGGTGGAAATGGTCCCTCAATTCATATATTTTTATTGCAGGTATGGTCCTTGTGGTGAATAAAAATATTGAGGACTTGGCAGGTTTGGTCCCTGAGTAATATAAGTGTGTTAGCAGCCAAGGTCCTTTTAGGACTAACGAAGTTAGTGGTATAAGGGTAAATGGGTTAACATTTGTTAAGTGGCTTAACAGGAAAATGGCTTGGGCTTTTTTTAACTATTTGGGCCGTTTAGATTATAAAGAGGGTTTGGGCTTTTACTAGGAATAAGGGTTTAGTAATAAAAGTGGGCTGACCCGACCCACTAAAATGGGTACGGGTCGGCCCATTTTATCATGATAGGGTTTCAGGTTCATTTTTCCATTCCCTTTCCAATGCCGTATCTCAGGGTTGACTTTGACTTTGTCTTGACTTCATTAAATGCACAAACGTTGTCGAGTCGATCCGGAAATGTCTATTTTAGCTTCGTTTTCAATCCTTTTGTACTTTTGGCTTTGGTTTTTTGCGCTTTTTCTGATTCTGCTCTCTATTTTGTCCGGTTTGGCTTTGTTGTTTTTGTCCTTTAGTGAATATCCGATACCTGCACAGTATAAACACAAAAACAAACATATTTATGGCATTTTATGTGCGTTTTTGGTCGTTTAGGGTCGATTTATTAGGTAAAAGGTATGTGTAATTACACACATACCAGTTAATAATCTGGATAGTTGGGATTAATCACTATGACCTGGTTGTCCTACCTTCGTGACTTTTAGGGGATTCAAGATAGCAGGAATTATAAGGCAGACTAAAGATATCTATTCAGGTCTGTCGACTTTAGAAACCACTAATAAAACAAGAATCAGACATTGCACTTGAGATCAAGATAATTAAACTTAGGATATTTAATTAGTTGAATTCTTAAGAAGGATTGCATGACTAACATGGTAGGTTTTGCCTTATAATGCTAGAGGCATTAAGTGAACGAGACATGGAGAGTAATTTATACGGATCATGAATGTCTCTAACACACTTTCAATCTGAAGGATTGAACATAAGGCAAAGATGATGGATGGATGTTATTTAGTGAGTTTGATTTCGAGTCCAAGTACCATCTGGGAAAGGCAAATGTAGATGTTGTACCGTGGAGTAGGAAGAAGGAGTGAAGCCAAGAATGAGTTCGAGATAGATGTATGATGATCCGATCTAGGTTTAAGAAAAGGATGTTGGTGGCATAAGATAAGATGTCCAAAGCAAAGAACGCGTCAATATAAGATGTTGCGTGGCTTGGACCAACGAGTGTGAAAAGAGACAGAGAGTGGTTCATATTGGTTAGACAAGGTTCGGACCTCCATATTGGCTATTGAAGAGGCGTATACGACAAAGTATTCTATCCATCCTGGAGCGGATATGATATTGTGTGGTTTTAGGTTAACTAATCGATGGCTGAGTATGAAGAAGGATATAGCTAGTTGCGGTAGTAAGTATTTAGCGTATTCGGAAGTGGAAGTTGAGTATCAAGGGTCTTCAGGATTGTTGCTACAACCTGAGTTACCCGAGTAGAGTGGGGAAAGGATAAAAAGGATATGTTTGTCAAGTTACCAAGTGTGAGTAGTGGATACGATGCGATTTGGGTGTAGTCAATGGACTGGATAAGTACCCCTTCCAAGCTATGTTAAGGATAAAGTATGGTAAATTTAAGAGGTAATTGGACTACTCACTTTGTGAGATGAGTTTTTCCCTAAGGTAGGGATTATCATTCGAGTATTGGATGTGTTCATTTGAAGATGGTAAGTGTGCTCACCCATATTACCCCCCCCCCCGCTATGGAAAGGAATGTTGGTTACGTTTTATGGCCGTTAACTGGAGAGAGTAAGTGAAAGGATCGAATTTGGTACAAGAAACAACCAACAAGAATAGTGGTAACAAGGAAAGGCTGAGGCAGCCAAATTGTCGAAAGTGTTAGCTTAGTAGTAGTGGGAAACTTTTGAATTAATGCTGGTAGGTTATGGGTGGTTGAAGGTCTCACCTTGGAGATGGTGTAGTTACGTTTGAAGAAAGACAGTTAGAAACAGAGTTATGTAGGACCATTTAAGATCCTTGATGGAGTGGGCCTATTAGTTCGGATTGAAAAAAAATTTTTTATTTTAATTTTTTGGGGGGGGTTTTCTTGGGGCCGAGTATCGGAAATTAGATTGGGAGGTGCTAAAAGTTTGAGTAAACCTGAATTTGCATGGATTCTTTAGATACGTTTGAGTTTGTACACATTTTTATATCTTAATTTTAGAGTTTTGTTTGATGAGTTTCGAGGTTATGTATAAAACATGTTGTTACACACTTAAGGTTTTCTAAGGAATTTCTTGAGGACGGGCGAGGTCATGAGGATTTGGGTGTTTTCTTTTCGTTTGGTTGATGTGTGCTATATTGCACCCTTGTGGGGGTAAGCAAAGTCACTAGCAGTTGGATTCGGATTGTAGAAGTTGGATAAGATTAAGGTTGACAAGACTCTTTGTTTTGTCAAGGAACCGTTGATGTTGTGGACCGAGAGGTCATGAGTAAAAGTATAGTATGATAGCATTAGTGAAAGTTCGTTGGTTTGAAGCGTTGGGTCTGAGCTTATTGGGAACGCAAGGATTCAAATGTGGTCAAGGGTTAACGCGGAATGGGTAATGTTATGGTTGTAAATTGTTGGAATTCAAAGTGTAACTTGAGTTAACATGGGTATAGGAGGACTACTTGAAAGATAAGTATCCTCTTATTAATTGTTTGGTAATAATGATAGAGTTGAACCTTCTGTTAAATTCGGGGATGAGATTTCCCTAAAGGAGGGGATACTGTGACAACCATGACTTGAGCAGGTTAGTCAAACAGTTAGTGTTGACTTAGGTGCCTGTTGTAATGTATGGTTTATGTGATTTGATGTGTTTATGTATGTTTATATGTGTTTATGGGGTATTGGTAATCAATCTATTGAGTGTGATCATCTCAATAAGATTGTAATGGTGGTGGAATTGGTTGAATTCATTTCGTACATTTGAGTGACAGGAAAAGATTATTGAGATTTGAGGCATTTTCCATGTTTAATGTGTAAGTATTATTAGTATACGTAATTTTGTTGTTAGTAATTTAGATAAGTTTAGGTTTTGAGGGTTAAGTTAAGAGAAATGAGTTATTTGATGGAGAAACTTCATTTTAATCACTTATAGTGATAATGTAATTGATTGGGTATTTTGAGAGAATTGTTTTGGTTAATATGTGGATGCCTAGGTATTTTGAGAAGCGTGTCATTTGTGAAAGAAATGAGTTGTTAAAATAAGAGAGTTTTTGGTAAACTTTCCATATATAGAAAGTGAATTTGAAAATGAAAAGTTATTTTAGGAGAGAGTTTTCAAGCAAAATGGTTTACATATTAGCTTAGGTTTTTATAAATTAAGGTATAAAATAATTAATTAATTTAATTAAAAGAAAAGGAAAAAAATTATTTGTTTAGGCATATGAATAGTAAAATCCGAAATTAGAAAGGATAAAAAAAGAAAAGGAGTGTGAATTGAAATTCAAATTGTAAATTAGAATTTATTCTAGCGATTTCCTTTGTGGCCTATAAATACCAAACTATCCCAAAACACTTCCCCTCATTATTTTGGCCGATCCAAGGAAGAAAAAAAAAAAGCTAGGGTTTTCTTTGCTAAGGTAGATTTTCTAATCTTGTTCAATTCTAGTTTTAATTTTTCAATTCTAGTAATCCAACTTGATGGATTAGGGTTATAAATTAGGAGTTATAAATTAGGGTTTATAAATTAAGGTTTTAATTTTTCTGTTCGAGTTGTGAAAGTTATAGTTTAATGTGATTGGTTGATCATTAGTTTAATGGGTTACGTGTTTTGATCAAGCGTTAGTGGTTTTACAGTGTCCGAATTAATGGTTTAAAATTTCAACTGCGAAGGTTAGGCAGTTTTGTAACGAGCTATAACCTCAATAATAATTATCAACTAAATAAGTTATTCATACTGGAGATAACCTCAGAGAGTCTACTTTCCAGAAACGTTAGCCTCGTAAGTTTTTATGGTCGGGAAGCGGGTCAAAAGGTCGTTACAAAATCAGTGTGTAAAACTGTGACGAATTTCAGTTTTGGTTTTGATTTTTCTAAAAATACTTAGACATCTAGTTAGAAGCTAAAAATCACGTGAAAGTTATTTTATATATTGTGTGTGATCCCTGAATTTTTGCTCTAAGCCTGAATGGTTGGTCTAAAGTTGTCGCTAGTGCCTACTTTTAGATGGAAGATTTTGGACGAATTTTGGCACTTTGGATTAATGAATTTCAAAAGGGTATTTGTAAAAGGGTGATTGTTTTGGGAGAGCTATGAGAGGTTCATAGGACATATATGTAGCATGGTGAATTTTGGTTTGAATTATGGGAGTGTTTAAGTGGTGCATTTAGGACGCGTAAGTGGGTATTAAATTCTGCTAAAAACCAGAAAATATAAAGTGTGCATTGAAGTGTAAATAGCATATGTAGGAGTTGGAAAAAGGTTTAATCAAGTATAGGGCTATGGTTTATAGCTAGATATCATCATAGTTGAGGTTACATCATATTGGGTTGAATACCTAATTGATGGTAGTTTATTGTGTGCTTAATTGTTTAGATTGTTCGTGAGGTGTTGTGAAGCTTTTGTTGGATTATTTTGGGAAGCTAAGCATCAGGTGAGTTTCATAGCCCCTTTTTCTCATGTTATTTTGGGGTGAGAATGATGCTTGTCTTGTTGTCGTGTTAAAATGTTTTTAAGCTTGCTGTAGTTATGTGTATTGGATCGGATGAGTACGCCTACTCAGTGTTATGATATAGGATCGGATGAGTACGCCTACTCAGTGTTGTGATATGGGATCGGATGGGTACGCCTACCCAGTGTATGATATGTTTGGTATTGTGGATCCCAATATGCAAAATGAGGTTTGACGGTGGTAAGACTGCGTGAGCTAATATGAGGCCATGTAGCGCACATATGAAATTGGTATGCTTATGGATCGTGGGCACGTTCCGTCCCGTTGTGGTTACTTGTGTCATGAATTGTTTTGGTAATTGCAGCAGCTAATTGAAAGTTTATTTTGGATATTGTTGTATGTCGTAAACCTATGATTCTCGCTCAACTTTATGTTGACGTTTTAAGCATCATTTTCAGGTGAGCTTAATGGTGCTAAGATAGAGCGAAGTGGCTAGAAGAGACCGTAGGATGCTTGGAGTTTATTTATGCGTTCTGTTTTGAATAATTGTGTTTGCATGAATTGTATGGATTATGTTTTGCATGTCATTTATTAACGAGACCTCTTTCTCATTAATAAAGACACCATTAGGTTTTGGGTATTGTTATGACACTTTGTGTCTTTGCTTTACTTTAGTATTCATTTTAGTAGTCTCTATATAGACACCATGTGTTGTGATGATATCCATTCTTGTTTACGCCTCGCGTTTCCGCCTTGGCGGGGTGTGACATAGTCCTATTCACTGTGTACCAAAGAAAGGCGGTATTACAGTAGTCACAAACAAAAATGATGAACTTGTCCCAATAAGAACCGTTACGGGTTGGCGAGTATGCATCGATTATCATAAACTCAATGAAGCAACCGAAAAAGATCATTTTTCTTTGCCGTTTATGGATCAAATGTTGGAAAGACTCGCATGAAATAAGTATTTCTGTTTCCTCGATGGTTTTTTTGGATATTTCTAAATTCCTATCGATCCTAATGATCAAGAAAAAACAACATTCACATGTCCCTTCAGTACATACGCTTATAGGAGAATGCCTTTCGGATTATGTAATGCTCCAGCTACATTTCAAAGGTGCATGTTAGCAATCTTCCATGACATGATTGAAGAATCCGTCGAAGTATTCATGGATGATTTCTTCGTCTTTGGAAACTCTTTTGAAAAATGCCTAAATAACCTCGATAAAATTCTTCAGCATTGTAAAGATGCTCATCTTGTCCTTAATTGGGAAAAATGTCACTTCATGGTCAAAGAAGGAATTGTGCTTGGACACAAGGTGTCCGGCGCAGGACTTGAAGTCGACAGCAAAAATCAATGTAATCTTAAAACTTCCACCCCCTACTAACATCAAAGGTGTTAGGAGTTTTCTAGGACATGCTGGTTTTACCAAAGATTTATAAAAGATTTCTAGAAAATTGCCCGACCTATAACTAAGCTGCTTGAAAAAGATACTCTGTTCGATTTCAATGATGAATGTCAAAAAGCCTTCGAATTATTAAAAGAGAAACTCACATGTGCTCTTGTGACCGTAAGCCCAAACTAGAATCTTCTGTTTGAACTTATGTGTAATGCAAGTGATTTCACGTCAGAGTTGTCTTAGGTCAAAAAGATGGTAAAAACTTCCACCCGATCTACTTCGCTAGCAAAACTCTAAATCCAGCTCAACAAAAATACACCGTAACCGAGAAAGTACTTATGGCTGTAGTTTTTGCATTCGACAAATTTAGATCCTATCTTATACTATCAAAAACTATTGTTTACACTGACCATTCAACCTTTAAAACATCTGTTTAAAAAACAATACGCAAAACGCCGTCTTATTCAATGGATCATGCTCCTACAAGAATTCGATATATAGATCAAAGATAAAAAAGGTACATAAAATGTTGCTGCCGATCACTTATCTAGGATTGACAATAACGACTCAAGTGATGAAAGTGAGGTTGACGACAACTTTCTTGGAGAACCCCTTATGGAAATTGACACCAGAAATGAACCATGATTCGTAGACTTTGCAAAACTATTTGTGTTTTCTGTTTTCCCAATTATTGGTTGCTTTTTTTATGGGGTCTGAGTTATACCAAAAGGAATGAGTACCAACAAAAGAAAAAATTCTTCTCTGACCAAACATACTTTTGGAGAACCCTTACCTCTTCGAAGTGTGTTCTAATGTATGATCAGAAGTTGTGTATTCTGGGAACAGAAACACGACCTTTTAGATCAAAGTCACCCGGACAAACTGGTGGACATTTGGCGTCCGTAACGTAAACCGCATAAAAAGGTCTGAGGTAGGATTATACTGTGCGGACATCATAAAGGAAGCTCATACTCTAGTTCGCCTTTGCGAAGCATGCCAAAAGACGGGAAATATATCAAAACGTGATGAGATGCCCTTAAACAACATTCAAGTGTGTGAAATTTTTGATATTTGGGGTATCGACTTTATGGGACCATTCCCAAAATCACATAAGTTTGAATACATTCTTGTTGCTGTCGATTATGTATCTAAATGGGCCGAAGCTAAAGCTTTCCCAACCAATGATGCCCGAGTGGTTATCACTTTTCTAAAGAAACTATTCTGCCGATTCGGAATGCCCAAAGCTCTAATAAGCGACCGAGGTACTCACTTCTGTAACAAGATAATGGAAAAGACTATGAAGAGATATGAGTTAATCAACGTTTCTCTATATCATACCACCCTCAAACAAGTGGTCAAGTTGAAAACATAAACAGGGCCCTTAAAAGAATTCTTAAAAAACTGTTAAAGACAATCCTGCTATTTGGTCGAGAAAATTTGATGATGCTCTATGGGCTTTTCGCACTGCTTACAAAACACCAACTAGTACAACACCATACAAACTCATATATGGAAAGAACTATCATTTGCATTTGAAATTTAACATCGTGCATACTGGGCACTTAAGAATTGTAATTCAGATCTCACCACTGCTAGAGAAAAACGAATGTTTCAGTTACATGAATAAGATAAACTTAGACATCGAGCCTTTGAAAACTCTCGACTATACAAGGCAAGAACCAAAGTCTAGCATGATAGAAAACTAAGAATGAGAAAAGAATTCAAACATGGAAACAAGGTTTTGCTGTTTCACTCAAAGTACAAATTCAAACAGCCGAAACTCTGATCTCGCTGGTTAGGACCATACGTAGTGAAACATCAATATCCATCCGAATATGTTTGTAAAACTATATGAGAAAAGATGGAATCCATTAATGTTAATGGCCATCGACTCAAACTATATCATGAAGAAGAAGATTATAATGACCAAAGGGAAGCAGTCACTCCTTTCTTTCCCAAAGAATGAACTCTAGAAGCAGGAGTCTAGCTAATGACTCTCTTAAAAAATTAAGCGGTTCTTGGGAGGCAACCCGTGCTTCACTTAAGTGTGGAAGAGTTCCTCCTCCATACAACTCTATTCGTATCCTTTATTTATTTCTCTAAAAAAACCTAATTTTTTTTTGGTTTTTGTATTTACTTTTATGCAGGTAATATAGCTTAAAGATTGGAAAATTATGAAGTCTGCTCAAGGATAGCTCTCTCGCAGCTGTATATCTCTATGCCGGAAGTGTAGTTTACCGTTTTTTCTTTAATTTTCCATATTTTATCTTTTACTTATCAGTTTCACATTAGGGCATTGTTCACTTTAGTGTGGAGGGGAGCAAATAGAAAAAAATTAATCATTTCCCCTTCGTGTTGCCCTGCCAAAAATTTTCTAACTGATTTATTACAAATTATATATTTATTTAATATATATATATATATATAGATATATATATATTGCCGGGTAAGTACCGTTTTCCTTTAATTTTCCATATTTTATCTTTATTATCAGTTATCACATTAAGGGCATTGTTCAACTTAAGTGTGGAGGGGAGCCAAATAGAAAAAATTAATCATATCCCTTCGTGTTTGCCCTGCCAAAAATTTTCTAACTGATTTTATTCGACCATAATCTTATCAATTATATATATATATATATATATATATATATATATATATATATTATATATATATATATTATGTATTATATATATATTATTTTTATGCTTCAATATAAAAAAATGCTTTTTGTAAGGCTAGTCCAACCGGATGACATTATAAACTAGGCAAACCTAATCCACTAAATTATGAGAATTCTAAGCCTTATAAATTCGAGTATCTATCTTTGGTACCTAAGATAATTGATGCCTTTAGTCTGTTCGAGTTAAGGTTTGAATGCAATTGCAAGTGTCTCATTCGTCGTTACGGTTGTGTATTTGTAATTTGTCGCCTTTGGAACAGTGGTATGGTTGATAATTATATTTGGTGAGACGGTAGGTAATTTAGAAGCTCTAGAACTTGTGCTTGATCATCATTTACTAGACCAAGCCTGATTAATCATATGTTATTAATCCGCAAGTTCCTATTCTTGCAAGCACTCCCTTTAGTGCTAAGTTGCTGAAAATACCTAAATGAAGAAGTGCCAAGCCTTAGTTATTATTATGGTAAAAAAAAGAGAAAAAAAATGTAGTAGTTCAAAGAAATAAAGGCTTAAGTTCCGGCAATGACGGTTGTGTAATATGTATTATCCTTCGTCAGTATTCATGTTTTCTGCCATTCTGGTCATGTTTATGTGTCAAGTACAAGCATATGGTAGTTGTCTAGATTATGTTTGTGCAAATTGAGTGTCTTCACAGAAATATATAAACCCTATCTAAGTGGCTCGAGTGAATTACAAATTAAACACATTCCTTTGTGAGGTGCTATGTTATATGTTTATGCCTGAAAAATTAATATGCAAACTCTTGTTAAAATCCAAATTTTCTCCACATCAAAATAAATGATCTTGTTTTCTTGCTTTGATTGCTTGGGGGCAAGCAACAGCTAAGTGTGGAGGGATTTGATAACGCCCTAATTATACATGTTTTCGGTGGCGTTATTTATTCATATTTTATCATTTCTCGTGAACTTTCGATACTTAACAACATGATTTACTTGTAGGTTCACTTGAAGACATCCCGAGCTCAAATCAAACAAAGATCAAATACTTATACACTTTGGAAATCAAGATGCAAGTCAAAGATAAAGTTTCAAGCTAAAAGTGCAAATGTGCGCCGCACTTATCAATTGTGCGCCGCACTTCTCCCCAAAATCAAAGAAGTAAAGACTTAGTTAAATTAGTGCATTAACTCCCCAAGTACGCCGCACTTACAATATTGTTCGCCGCACTTCCTATCTGGTTACGAAGAATAAATGAAGTCTAAATACTACTGCATTACACCTAAGACACCACACATATACTTTTAGTGCGGACACTTCTACAAATACAACATTAATTTTACCTTTCTCATTTAATCACCAAGTTCGCGCATATGTATCTTGTGCGCCACACTTTTACCTGAAAATCAGGCCTATATAATAGAGCTAAAAATTCTCACCATATTTCATTTATTCTTCATAATCATCAATCAACTCAACTAATAATTCATCTAATCCTTCCCAATCATCAGAGTCCCGCCCCATGCCATATATTTATCACAACACATCCACCTTTTGAAGTAATCATGCCGATCAAATCTAACCCCAAGAACGAGGAAGAACGTTATCCTAGTTTATTACAATAATGAAGTTTTTTGCTGAATCAAGTTATGTTATGAACTACTTAGCCATGAGAGGCTAATTCTCTCATGACTACTCGGTGAAGTTATGATAATGAATAAGTGTTTGATATGATTGTGATCTCATTAATCTCAAGCTTATGTTGCTTTTACCTTTCCCTATTATATCTCTATCTTGTTGGTTTTGCTTTATCAACTTAGATTTATAATCATATAGGTATAGTCGAAAGACCCGTTTATGATTATGTGGTTTTAAAAATTTGTCTATGATCTTTATAGTATGCGTCGAGAAATCCACTTTTGTAAACCGATAAACAAAATAAGTTTTAATATAATAAGTTATCTGAATCATTTGAGTGACACAATTGGTTTAGTCTACTAAGTATAAGTCTTGAGTTAATTAAGTTAATTTGTGAAAACGTTTTCTGACGAGAAATCCTTTTTATAAGTTAAAGTCCTATCTTCGAGGTCTTAATCATTATCAATACTTATAAATTATTTTCAACTATCCGAGTAGTCATCTTTATTATCACTGGTAAAATAAAAGTTATTTTCAAAATTGTTAAACTCTATTTTCTTTTGTATTATTCGAATACTACTCAAAATTCTTTTGTTGGACGGACCTGGTTTACCTAAAAAGATTATACTACATACGTGGGTTATACTTTTCCCGGGTGTTTTCCCTATAATAAAATTAGTATTTTTAGTCATTATAAATTTTAAAGCTTTTTGAAACACATCAATATATTACCCATCATTTTAAGGACAAAGCAAATGCAATTGAAGGAATAGTTTCTAAGGCTTATTTTTCCCCCTACACTTAAGTTGAACATTGTCCCCAATGTTCTATAGAAGTACCCGTAAAAATGAATAAAGGGAAAAGAAAACAAGTAAAAGAAACTAGTACTCCCTTGGTTTGCTCAATAATGGAGAAGAAACATGCGATAACTGGTTAAATCATCCTCCAAGAATCGTCTAATGAAACTTCCTAAGAACTTTTAAGTTTCAAGCTTCTTCTCATCAAATATAATCTGTAATCAAAGACAAAGACAACTACACCAAGCATAAAATCGGCAGGATAGATATAAATACAATGAGAGTTTAGGGTTTGACTCGATATTATATATAAGAGTTTCGGGTTTAGAGTTATGTAAGCAGTAAAGATGGATTGGGAGTAATTGATATAATCATAGGTTTTGAAGGTTTATAAAAGATTTTTACAAAAATTTTAAATGTCGTGCAACTTATTTTTTGATAATACTTGAAAATTTGAATTTTCCTATAGTGGACTGCGACGCGTCAGGATAAAATCTTGAGCCGTCTCCCAAGCCTTTCTGAGAAAATTTCTTTTTGTTTTCTTTGAAAAACTTCCTACACACGATTATATAAGTTATTTCCTGTATGAATTACTGCATGAAATGTAACACCCCCATATTTGACATATAACAACGAAAGCTAATCTGGGGTATTACTTCATGAATCATAGTAACAATAATAGAAAACGACCTCAAATGAGAATTTTTGAAAAGATAAGCTATCATATATTATTCATTAGAGTTTTTACAAAGAGGTCACCAAATTACATTCAAATCATAAAGTTGATGAATACAGGTTTGGACGGCCCTCATGCTCCAATGTCACTCCGTGCCATAGATTAGATTGCTCATTACCATGAGATAAACATGTAAATGGTAACACATCCGGTTGAGTTGAAATTCACAGTGTTGCATGTATAGTTGAATACAAGTCATCATAAGTGGTAATAATTGCAACGAATATAATTATCATGGAAAACAATATTATTGCCCTAAGCTCATGCAACCAAACATTAATGTTGATCCCAAACCTAGATCGGTTCCTTAGGTTGTCTAAGGTTAAATTACCTTGGGATAAATCCAAAATAACCTTGTTGTAGAAACTTTGTATGTTTATGAAAGTGTTTGCGGAATCCTACAACCTTAATATCTAGAAGTAAAATCAATGAAAACTGTAAGTATGAATGAACACAAGATGTAACAAAACGCTTCAATTTTATTAAAGATAATAATACGAGTACTCTATCTTAGTACTAGGGTTTACAACCTTGAAGCTTTTCTTAACCGACTTTGACAACTATGAAAACTGATAATGATACGACTATGTGTTTTTGTTGATGTCTCAACTATGCCCTCGAAGCCTCCCTTTCATAGACCTATGAGTCCTAGTCGGCTTTCAATACATTCCTAAGATATCTCAATCTTTTCTAAACATAAACGTAATCTTCTAAATAAATACATTATGTATATCTTGTACATAAATATCTCAACACTTATCTTCACACGCATTCTTGTTCTCCAAACAATCTTTATCTCTTTAATTCGTCTTTATCCTCTTGTCAGTAGAAAGTCTTCAAACAGTTGTAATCTTTCCACCAGCGAGCATAATAAACATAAGAGTAGTTAACATTAGTACTAGCAGTTACTGATATAACTAACAGTAGAAACATTAGTAACCTGTACTAGCAGTCTTAACTTTTACTACTAACAGCACTAACTACTTAGCTTATATTTTAGTCTTCAACATCGAGCAGTCTTAACTTCAACTAACAGCAGTAACTTTATGCTATCAGTACTAAATTATACTAACAGTAGTAACTAGTAGTGGTAACGTTATACCACCAGTACTAACCACTTAGCATAATTTCCATTATGTACCTGAGCAGCAGTAACTTCTAAGAATCCATGAAGTCTTTTAAGACCCAACAATCCTCCCCTAAACTTGATGTTCATCTTCTGAATCTTCAAGTTTCTTCTTTAAAAGTCTTCATCACACTTCAGGAAGATGCATTCAAACCCTTCATTTTCCTTTTTGCTGCTTTACCATAAGCTTTAGCAGTTGATAACACATCTCATTTTGATGATCAATTAGAAGTTTCTTGTTGAGCATATTAGTGATGGTAATTGGTGTGAGGGGGTATCTTCTTTCAACCAACATAAAAATGTAAAGATTATCAAACCTTACAAAGTGAACTCCAGATGAATCAATCAACTTCCAAATAGTCACCCTGTATCCTTGCAACATTCTCCATACATCACTTTTTATGTCTGGTTCAAACATAACTTTCAAATCTCCATACAACACTCTTTCAAAATCATTTTCAGGCCTTGTATCACCATACTTTGCCTTCACTATCCTCCAAAGAGCTTCCAAGTCTTCTCTATCTATTCCTTGCAGCATCCTTATCATTGAAGAGTATCTCTTGGAACTTCCATCTGCTCTTATCAACTCATAGTGTACTAACATCCCCTCTTTATGAAGCTTATAATCAATAATCACTGGTAATTTAGTAGCAAGTAGTATAGCATCAATGCTATATCTTCATCCTTTTTAATCACCAAAAGCTTCTTTAACTCAACTTCATTATCTTCATCAACTTCCTCTGACTCTTGTTCTTCCTCTACTTTTTGTTTCTTTGAGGATTCTTTCTGTTGTTCTTTCCCTGCTCTTTTCCTTCCAAGCATCTTCTTTTTGCTACCTTTAGTTGTTTCCTCTCTACCTTCTTCCTTCTTTTCTTTGCTTTCCTGTATCTCATAACCCATAGCTACAAAGGTATTTACTCTCTTTATTTCCTTATCAAACAACTTTTGTATTTCATCAAAACTCTTTCCTTTTAGTTGTTTGTATGTATATCCACCCATGTGCTTAAGATAAGTAGATATTTGAGTTCTCTTTTGTGCCTTGGTAGGAGGTCTGTTTCTCTTTTCTTGTGCTCTGAGAGCAGCAAAATGCTTTCTTCTTTTCTCCATCAGTTCCATAAATAGTTTTGCTTTTTCCTCATCTGTCAATTCCTCTCTTTCCTTTGATTGGAGTCTCTCAGCCAGCAATCTATCAGCCTCCATCATAGCTTGTGTATTTTCCCATGACTCAATCAATGCTATGTTGGCTTCTTCTTCTTGTTTCCTTGCTAGCTTTTGCTCTTCTAATAATTCAGCATCCAACTTAGCTTGAATATCTCTTGCAATTTGTTCATCAAGAGCAATTTGATCTTTTCTCTTCAAAGGAACTTCAGGCTCAATCATAATACCTTTTCCTTTATCTTTAGAACTTGAAGGTTGTCTTTGTGGGAACTTAAAATCACTTGGCTCCAGTTATAACCACCCTCTATCCTTGGGTTTATGTGAGAAACATATGCATGTTTTACAAATTGGACGCAAGTGTACATTTTATCATTATTACGTTTTGCCTAAGTAGCGATAACCCACTATCCCCATGAATCATGAACTGTCAATTACTGGAATGTGAGCGCGAATGATTATAGATAGATCTATTTAGGATTGACCTCTCCTTTTGGGTGACTAGCTATCACTGGAAACGAACGTATATGTTAGCCTCAAAATAATGAGTCGAACAATGGAAGTTCGTTCATAACTATATTAGGTCTCAGTCATTAAATAATTATACGTTGTAATAGGCTACACGGGTAAACGGGCTCTTAAATGTAATCTAACCGGTCACGTGTATCGGGCGAAAGCCCAAGTAATCCCGAGCCCGGCCCGTAGAAATACCAAGGCATGAAAGCCTCTTGGTATTAAGTATAAATACCCCTCTCCAAGTATGGAGAGGGTGTTGATTCTTGTTAATTCTCATTTTGTAATTTGGCAAGTAATCATCCATCTTTTTCTTCTCTCTACCTTTCTCTCTCTAACTTCTCTCTAAAATTCTTCCATATTTTCTCATCTTATTTTTCTTGTTTCCATAATGAAGTGAAAGTGATTTTGGGTTATGACATTTGGTATCATTCGCCACGGGTGGGTTTAGTTTTTGTTAGTTTTCGTTGTTGATTCGTGTTTGTAATTTTTTTTGTGGTTTCGTTTTTTTATTAAGCAAAGTGGTTCGATTTAATGGAAGACCTACCTTTAATGGAAGACCTACCTTTGTTAATGGAAGACCTACCATTCATATGTTAGCACCCAAATGCCCTACATTTAATGGAAGACCTACCTTTGCCAATCCAATGTACCTCAAAAAGGCTCAATATGAGAAACCATATTTATATGCGATCCCACATGACCAATCTGATCCTTGATCCTGCAAACAGACTCATCCCCAATAGGGAAGAGATTTTGACTCTTGAAGAAGAGAGTCGATCAACATTG